>BPLR01001896.1:0-77058 GCA_021605095.1 Caerostris extrusa
TATTGCTACACTGAATCAAAAAATGAGGAAAAATTCTACACATATGAATAATAAAAACAAACATAATAAGTAATTTACTAACTTAAAAATGGGAGGTGAAAGGGCCTCATAAGTGGAATAGCCCAGGGCCTCTTTTTCATTTAAATCCGGAACTGACAGCAACCTACTGAGTAATTTATCCTTACAGATTCTATTTATGTTAATATTATAGAGATGTTAATATTCTATTTTGTTAATATTATTAGAGGTTAATATAGACTAATTTGCAAAATGGCCATGAATTATTTTGTTTAAAACGTATATTTCAAATATTTTATTTTAAACACAAGACTAAATCCTTCAAACAGTATATTTCGTTAATTTCCATTGCTCTTTAATGAAGGCTGTAAGAAACATTTTCCACATGTCGTTAATTAATGTGAAACATTTATTTGTAAACTTAAAAGAAATTGATTAAATTGATTGTTCCATTTAAAATAGAAAAATCATTTTTCTTATTAAAAGAAAAATTATTTTTCTATTTTAAATAAAACTAACACATTTTCTCACTGTATATTTTTCTTGTGAAAAAAAATATATAAATTTGTTAAATTTAAATTTTTTTTTTTCTTTCCTAAGTTTGATAATTAGTGATCGTATAGTCATAGCCATGGGTGTCCACTGCTTGGGGTATCCACCATGGCCAGTAATTATTGTAAGAAAAATCGACATGTAAATGCACATTAATATGCTGTGGAGTATTGATATAAGAAATTATGAATTGCAAATGCATGTTAATATGAAATAGTGTACAGTTTGAAAGAAGAAATTATGAGTTATTAAATGTATGCAAGTATATATATTGTTGTAGTCAGAAGTATAAACTTGTTTTTTTAAAACAATTGAATGTTTAATTTAATTTTTTTTTTAATTTAGTTTCAAGTTATATTTTATTGAATTAAACATGTTTATGAAGCATACAAGATAAAAGATGGTCATTCCTTTTATGAAATTTCTAATTGTGAGAAAAACCATAAATTTTCAAAGCACATGAATGGGAAATGTAGTCCGTGTTGTCTTGTAAGGAAAGTTATGGGTTTTAAATGTGTGTAAACATAGAATGATTGCAGAATGCATTGTGTAGAAAGGACTGCAAACTTTTATTAAAAGTAATTGCTAGTTGTGTCGCTCAATGTTTCATAACTGCATCATTCTTATGGATGAAAATGCATTTTTAACTCTTAACAACATGATGTACTACTCTTCATTAATTGGTTCTTTCTCTTTAATTTATTAGCCATCAATTCATCCAGTATTATTTTGGGTGTCATAAATGCCCTTGCACTATAAATTTTGAACTGTTTTGTTATCCTTTATTTATGATTGAAATTTTCCTTCTTGTATTCACTTATTGATAAATATGATATACGCAGTAATTATTGTAAGGAAAATCGACAAGTAAATGCACATTAATATGAGGTGGAGTATTGTTATAAGAAATTATGAAATGCAAATGCATGTTAATATGAAATGGAGTACAGTTTGAAAGAAGAAATTATGAGTTATTAAGTGTATGCAAGTATATAATTGTTGTAGTCAGAAGTGTAAACTTGTTTTTTTAAAGAATTGGAAGTTTAATTTAATTTTTTGGAATTTAGTTTCAAGTTATATCTTATTGAATTAAACATGTTTATTAAGCATACAAGATAAAAGATAGTCCTTCTACTTATGAAATTTCTGATTGTGAGAAAAACAATAAATATTCAAAGCACATGTATGGGAAATGTAGTCCATGTTGTCTTGTAAGGAAAGTTATGGGTTTTAAATGTTTGTAAATATAGAATGATTACAGGATGCATTGTGTACATAGGACTGCAAACTTTTTATTAAAAAGTAATTGCTAGTTGTGTCTCTCAATGTTTCATAACTGCATCATTCTTATGGATGAAATGCATTTTTAACTCTTAACAACATGATGTACTACTCTCTTCATTAATTGGTTGGAAGCTGATTCTTTCCCATCCTAGATTAAGCTTTCTTATCCTTGGGAATAACATCGGATTTAATTCAATTATCCAATTAATTACCCTCTTTGAGGAATAACGTTGTCTTATTTTGAAATTATTTTCAATTTGCTCGTCTTCCTCGAGGAATTGATTTCTAAGGCAATCAATAACGGTGTCTTCTTTTTGGTATCGGGGGACACGTCGAAGTAAATGATGTGTGGGTTCCTCGCTGTCGGTTTAACTATTTGAAATTGTTTAGAGAGGTCATCTTTATCTTTGAATTCCTGAACATTGTAGGGTAAGTCTAGGTTACTTAAGACCGCTAAGCCCTAAGGCACTCTGTACATCAGACCGGCATCACAACAGTAATCCCGAGCAGTACTTCCTTATTCAAAATATAAAAATAACTTCCTGACATAACCCTTCACAGGACCAAAGATGCATGAAATTTTTTAAATAGGACTTCGGAAATATGGATGTGGGAATCTTCCATTCTTAAGTAAAATGTTCAGTAGGGAAACAAACCAAGCTTTATTTGCTGCATAAATTCCTTTGATGACTTCCCCAGGAATTTTATCAACACTTGGAGCTTTTAATTTTGAGATTGCCCTTTCTATTTCCAAGTTTGAAAGCTCTTGATAGCTCTTTACAAAATTTACGCCATTGTTTATTTATATTTTCGTAATTTGAAATTTAATACACGACGTTTCTTCGATGTAGTCTAATCTAAAAAAATATGGCAATCTTTTGTATAAACGATATGTAAAATATCACAGACCATAGCATACGCAATGCATGGTAAATATAAAAAGTACGTCCGACTAATAAATCAACAGGCTAATATATTTAAAAATATATGTTTGACTAATATATTTTTTTCCCCCATTTTAATTATTTCTTCATGAACGTTAGCTTTGCAAAACTGGGCAGTTTTGATTCCGAAAATAATATATATATATATATATATATATATATATATATTTATTTATTTATTATATATATATATTTATTTATTATATAAAAGTTCATTTATATAAAAGTTCATTTTGCTTCGACGAGTGCTTCCAGGGGAGGTGTTGAAAGCAGGATCGGAAATGTCATTCTTAAAGTTTTTTGAGGCTTCTTCGACAGTCTCGCGAGGACGAATGCACTCCCTTATTTTCACCGCGTAATCGTAGATGAATATTCCCTTCCATTTTCGGTGAAAAACTGAAAATAAAATATAAGAAAAAAGAATCACAAAGATGACTATGAAGAATCATAAATGCAACTTCAATTTACAATTTGCGATCACACACATACAAGCCTATTTAATACACTAATGTGATGAACCTAAGTAACGATGTAGTTTTTAATTAGATAGCCATAAATGCCAAGAATAGCCAAGAACCATAAATGCAACTTTTGTCGCTCTACTGTCATTGAATCGATAAATTTGGTTTGGCGATATTGGCTTTTTGAGCGAAACTTAGATATGCAGTGAAACATACGAAATTTAGTTCTCTAAAATTCAATAAATTGGACTGTGAGGGAAGAATGCTTCTTTCGATATAACTACTGTTTTAGCAGCCACTTTAAGGGAATTGCTAGTAGAAGTTTATCTTACCTGCAGCCGCACTGTCTACAGGCACGTTAAACGATGAGTCTTCTTCGAGACCAGGTGTTTCGGGGATGACAGTCTTTTTCTTTTCCCGCGATTATTTGGCTGAGTCCCCTTTTATAAATTTCTCTGAGCACTGCAGCGTCGACGTCGGTTACATTTTTTGGCAAATTTTGCATCGTCAAGCCGGGGAATGATTTTAACGCCGCTTTTAATTTTCTTTTTGGATTCGAAGATTGCATCCAAGGAGGTGCCGAAAGCAGGATCGGAAGTGTCATTCTTAAAGTTTTTTAGGCTTCTTCGACAGCCTCGCGAAGACGAATGCACTCCCTTATTTTCACCACGTAATCGTAGATGAAAGCATCATCGATCTTAACATTCCCTTTCATTGTTTTTATCGCTTTCGATGAAAAACTGATGTTCTTATACTTCCATTTGAAAATAAAATATAAGAAATATGCCAAGTATCAATAGTCGATTGAACTTTAATTGGCAAGTATCAGTAGAAGACTATCTTAAAATGTTAAGTAACAGTAGGCGATTGAATTTAAAATGCCAAGTAACGATTCCAAATCGATATTAACGTTTTGTGATTGTTATAAAGGCTTGTTCATTAGATCCAATCGTGTTTACAACGTGGCTTTGTGATTAACGCATTGATACATAAAGTGCGATTTGAAAGAGAGACGTTTCTTCAATTTCACGTAGATAGTGGCTGAATCGTTTACATTGCGAGGAAGACAGTCGACCGATTTGTGCAAGTCGTTAGGAACGTTCGTAACGGATCCCTTGATACCATATTGACGATCCCGACTAAGCTCTTTTATTTGCATGAAAGGGATACGAAGAGCGAGACGCACTTCCTAGTCATTCACTTCCTAGCACTTCCAACTCAGACAAACAGGAGGGTTGCTCAGGATATAGAAAGCCACAATTGACTGCAAGATTTAGAACGTTGCGTTTACGAATATGATCGCTGCACGTTTTACAAAAGTCAGCTTCATCCAAGTCGACAGAGAAAATTATTGCAATTTGATTTAAAGAAACGTTCTTCGACTTTGAGCCACTGTTTCTCATGAGAGTAGTCGCTAAATCGGAATGAGTATTGTTCAAGAAGCAATGGGAGCAGGAAGGAGTAACTGAAGAGGACGAATTAAAAGTATCCTTGAGAGGACAAGTACAGGAGGGAGAGTAAAGAGAAGGAGTTTGAACACATTTCGTGTGTTTAATATTGTTATCGTGAGGGTTGATAGCCTGTTGACGCTTGAGAGCTCGACGCTCCCGTTGAAGGGCATTTTTGGCGGGCACGAGTTTTTCAGGCATCGAACGGGCTATTCTTTTCCTTTCACGATCATGCGCTTTAACATTGTCTTCCATTGTTGTCAACATTGTTTCCAATTTCCATTGTTTCCTTTTTGGCATAACTTTATTTCGGATCGGACATCATTTCAGGTCGTTACCGAAAACAATACCCATTGGATACCCACAAAGATGACTATGAAGAACCATAAATGCAAATTCAATTTACAATTTGCCAGGGAATGGAGTTAACGCCGCTTCTAAAGTTCTTTTGGCTTCGAAGAGTGCATCCAGGGAGGTAAATTTGAAGTCTGAGTCTTCTTCGAGACCAGGTGTTTCGGGGATGGCTGTCTTTTTCTTTTCCGAGTCTTTTCACGCCTCTTATAAAATTCTCTGAGCACTGCAGCATTGACGTCGGTTGATTTTTCGGCAAATTTAGCATCGTCAAGCCGGGGAATGAAGCTAACACCGCTTCTAAAGTCCTTTTTGCTTCGACGAATACTTCCAAGGAGGTGTTGAATGCAGATTGGAAGTTTCATTTGTAAAGTTAATAAATATACAGGCTGAGCCGAATCTGGAACACTAAAATTGAAATATATTTTTTTCCCTTTTTAATTATTTCTTAATGAACGTTAGCTTTGCAAAACTGGGCTGTTTTTGATTCCGAAAATACACTCATGTCCATAAATTAAGGATAATTCAGAATCACACAGAAATTGAACTCTAAAATAAAAATGTCACCTGTAGAATTATCACACACATCTTGAAGAAGAATATGCAAATTACAGGAAACCACCAGATGGCGCGGATATTACGTCACAATGACGAGAGTGTAAGAGAGGGGTATATAAGGAATGGTGGCAAAGAAGTAAAATTATTCACAAGCGCTTTAAAAGCCTTTCAGTGCAATAACCGCATAGTTATGGGACAATGGAAGCATTTGGATGATTTTTACGTGGTAGAATTATCGGACGACTGGAATGTGGACGTACCCAGCTGGAAGTATCCGAGGAACTTGGAATCGCCCAGAGTGTCATCTCCAGGCTTTGGCAACGATTCCAAGATGGTAATGTGAGTAGATGTTACAGCACAGGTCGCCCCCGAGTTACAACGCCGAATGAGGACCGGTATTTAGCAGTTACTGCCAAAATAAACAGACGGAGCACAGCATCAGACCTGTCTCGTCAGCTCTCTTCAGCTACCGGTACGACAGTTTCAAGGCAGACCGTGTACAGACGCTTAGGGCACATTGGTCTAAATGATCGTAGGCCTGTCAGATGTTTTCCACTTACCGCAACTCACTGTCGCCTGCGATTAACCTGGAGTAGAGAGCATGCATTGTGGACACCGCAACAGTGGTCTTGTGTGATGTTTTCCGACGAGTCCAGGTTTAGTTTGCAGTCTGATTCTCGCTGGACTATCTTTTGGAGAGCGCCAGGTACCCGTTACCACCAAGAGAACACCATTGAACGACACTGTTGCGGTGGTGCAGGATGGCTCGTTTGGGGAGGAATTATTCTTGGTTCCAGAACTGACCTGCATGTTCAGAGTGTAACGATGACAGGCCACATCTATCGGGATGTCATTCTGGAACAACATGTACGTTTGTTTCGGGGCGCCATGGGTACTGAATTTCTGTTTATGGATGACAACGCCCGTCCTCACCGTTAAAACATTGTAGACGAATGCCTTCAATTGGAGGATATCACCCGTATGGATTGGCCAGCATACTCACCGGACTTGAATCAATAGAGCATGTGTGGGATATGCTTGGCTGACGAATTGCAGCCCGTAAACCCTCCCACCTGTCAACCGGAACTTCGGAGGACATTGCTTGATGAGTGATTTGATACTCAGCATGCCTAGGCGTTGTAAGGCCTGTATTGCATCGCCCGGGAGACATACTTTAACACTAAAATATAAATATATTTTTTTCCCCATTTTTAATTATTTCTTAATGAACGTTAGCTTTGCAAAACTGGGCAGTTTTGATTCCGAAAATAATATATATATCTATATACATTATATATATATATATATATTTTGCATGGCGTCATACTCATTCCCAGACACCAGAAACGTCTTATAAAATTATTTCATTCCTCTTATAAAATTCTCGAAACACTGCAGCGTCGACGTCGGTTAAATTTTTCGGCGAATTTAGCATCGTCAAGCCGGGGAATGAAGCTAACACCGCTTCTAAAGTTCTTTTTGCTTCGCCGAGTGCTTCCAGGGAGGTGTAGAAAGCAGGATTGGAAGTTTCATTTGTAAATTTTTTTGAGGCTTCTTCGGCAGCCTCGCGAAGATTAATGCACTCCCTTATTTTCACCGCGTAATCGTAGATGAAAGCATCATCGAGCTTATTATTCCTTCCATTGTTTGAGCTGTGGTCTAAGTTGCCACAGTTTGTACAGATCTCTTTTTCTTGTTTGCAGGCCTTAGACACATGTCCGAATTTACCGCATTTGAAGCAAAGCGGGGTCGAGGTATTCTCGGAAGCTGATTCTCTCCCATCCTGCATTAAACTTTCTTGTCCTTGGGAATAACATCGGATTTAATTCAATTATCCAATTGATTCCCTCTTTGAGGAATCATGATGTCTTATTTTGAAATCATTTTCAATTTCCTCGTCTTCCTCGAAGAATTGATTTCTAAGGCCAATCAATAAGGGTGTCTTCTTTGGTATCGGGGACACATCGAAGCAAATGATGTGTGGGTTCTTCGCTGTCGGTTTTAACTATTTGAAATTATTTAGAGAGGTCATCTTTATCTTTAAATACCTGGAACATTGTAGGGTAAGTCTAGGTTACTTAAGACCGCCCAGCCCAGATTAGGTTAGTTTAATTTCGTTTGGTGTTCTACGGACATCTTGTTCACACGAGGGCTAAACAGACCGTGACGTGATAGATGGCGTTTATTCAAATTTTTCTTTAGAAAAATTAAGGGTAGTGCTAGCAGGGCCAATATGAACATGAAAACCACGTATATTAAAATAGGCGGTGTAAATTAGGGGGCGTTATTCATCATTTGGATTAGAAGTTGCGAGATGGATTTGAGTCAAGAATGAGTTAAAAAGGTGGTATTAACAGATTCTTCAGTTCAGTCATTTAGTATTCTGCTGATTATTCTTTAAAACATTTTATCATTAATATTAACATTTTAAAAACATTTAAAACATTATTAAAATATTTTAATCAAAATCTGTTTGATTTTGTAAAGTTGCTTTTTTGATCAATATATATCAATTTTGTTAGGGGTTAAATTGTATAGATGCTACACATTTGGTTTAAAATCTAAAGAATTCTTTAATTATATATTTTAATTATTTTTATTTTATTAACAATGTTATAAATCTTATTTGTAAAAAGGAAAGATTTATTACTGTTATTAAGGGAATTACATATATATTAAAAATAAACTATGAAGTTTAAAGTTTATATTTATTATTATTTTACTCTTATATTTCAAATTATTTGTGAAAAAAAATGAAAAAATTATATAGTTAGAAAGGAATAAAACATATTTGTTTGAATATTTTAGAATGGCAAGTAAATAAAAATTGCTTCTGATTTTTTCAATTAATCTTTTTTTGATAGGTATTCTTCATTCTTGTGGTTTTATCAAACTTTCAAGAATTAGCAGATATTACTAGACTTGAAGACATGGCTAGATTAAAAGTGAGTTATTATTTTAAGAGCATATTTTTTTTATCTTGTAAATAATATAATTTAAATCTTGTTAAAAAATGTATCAGGTGCATTTATTTGTAAAAACCAATCGGTATTATTTGGTTTTTATATATTTTCTGTGTAAATTTTTAAGTATTCAAATCTTTTCAACTGAATCTTTAAGCTATATTATTATTCAATCCTAATAAGTATGTGGATGAGAAATTTACTGTCAGTTATGTTTTTCAAGTTTTTTTTTTTTTTTTTTCTAAAATTAATTTCAACCATGTAATCAATAACAAAATAAACCCTGAAACGTTATTTTAATTTAGATTCCTTTATGAGCAAAAATGATTTTGCATTGCCCATTTTTGTGAAACTATATTTTTTTTTATTGTTAAATTTAATTTAGAACAATATCAATGAAGTAATCAGAAAAATTTTTAGGAATCCCATATTCAACATATCATTAAATACAAAATTTTATCAGTGGAGGCATTTAATATAATCAGGAAATGTAGTTTTAATATAGCATTAATCAATTTCACATATGTTAATAAACATAGAATTATAAGGGAAAATATTACATAATAGGCAAAAAGTTTGAAGTAATTGGCTGTTTTTTTTTTAAATTTATTTATTGCCTGTAAACATAATATATTACTTTGTGCAACATTTTGTACAATATTCAACTCAAACAGTAATGCATTTATATTACATATATGTGCCAACATGATACATTAGTTTGTGCAAATATAATTATAAAGTATGAAAGCTATAATTGAGTCATTTTGTTTTGCATAAGTTAATTTCTATTAAAAAATTTTTTTAATAACAAAGCCATTAAATAAATTTTAATTTTGAAATAAAAATACCTATGTAAAATTTTATCAAAAAGATAGATGAAGTTTTTTAACAATAACACTACTTGTATTTATTTCTTATTGATAGCTGTCATAACGTATATTTTGTTTTAATTGATTAAAAAGCATAATTTTTCATTGTATTCTACAAGAATCATATGCTTTTATCAATATGTTGCTGAATATTCCTGAAAAATAGTAATAAAATAAAATAATTTAGGTGATTAAATGAATATGAAATTATGATGCAAATATTATAAAAATTAAATTATCAAAAGATCCAATTGTTTTTAATTATATAAAACAATTTCTTAAATCAAATTAGTTAAACAAAATTGTTTGCTTTCATTTGTTTAGATGTAATAAATTATAGTGTAGAAATATACTTATTTATGTATTTGTTTCTATGGATATTGGTTAAAAACATAAAGTTTTTGTATTTGTCATTCTTTTTTCACTTTTTTTAGTTTGCTTTAAATGTTATTTTAATAAAATTAATTTTTACATTCAAAATTATTTACACATTCACATTTTTTCTACACTTTGCCATTACATAATAAATTAAAAATATTTTCTTCTGTTGTCATTGTTTTGATATGACTGTTATCTATAAGAAATAAATATTAGTAATGCTATTTTTTCTAAAATTATAAAATTTCAAATGCTTTTTCTGAGGAAATTTTACTAAGATATATTTCAAAATTAAAATTTACTATGTAACTTTATTATTAAAAAATGTAATGGAAATTGATATAAAGCTATCTATGTGCAAAGTAAAATGTGATTTGATAAATGCATAAATGAATTTAAAAAAGAACTAATTTTAGTTTTTGCATAATTTTTTTGCTATGCTTCCGTTGAAAAATTAATTCAATGAAATAAAAGAATGTTTCAGTTCTAATAATTAAGAAGGCTGACAAATCTCTTGCTTTATTGTAGTATAGATATTTTGTTACCAAATAAGTACTTTTAATTATATTTTTTTTATGACAAAAAATAATATTATTATAATATAAAATGTTTTGTGTGTTATTATATATTGCTATGTTTTTAGGTTAGTATTTAATAGTTTAGCTTGTGAAATATTCAACCTTTCTATAAATTGTCATGTGTCTGTTCTTGTTTATATTTAAAATTTATGGTTGATTTCATTTTTTCAGGTGCTTGAATCATTCCCAAAGAGCCTCATTACTCTGAATATCCATTAAAGAACATGGATCATGGACCAAATTTTGCTGTTGTCTAAAATGATTTTTCCATTTATGCTGTTGTGGGACCAAAGGCATTCATTCCATTTTTTTTTTTTTTTTAAACTTTTATTGCTTTTATCACTATTTACACTATATTGTACATATATGTGTATTGTTGAATCACTATTAGGATTCATTAAATTGTTATGATGCAGCGTGTTGGAAGTGAATTTTTGTTTGCAAGTTTTAAGATTATCCCTATAGGGTAGCATTAATTTTAAAATTTTATTTTCTGCATTATGAATCCTTATTTGACAAGGTATAATTTGAGCATGTTTTTATCAGTTTTTGGTTGTATGATCATTACTAATTCACTTCATTTTATATAATAGAAAACCTCTATGAAATTTTTCTTACCAGATCGCTAAATAATCATTGCTATCAGGAATAAATTATCTAACTCCAATCAGAAATTTGAACTATTGAAATTCTGATATTTTCCTCTTATTTGGTGTTAATCTTTTAGCATGTAATTGTATTTTTATTTGACTACTTTTTCTGTATGTTGTCATTAATTCCAAATATATGAAGTTCAATAATAGCTTGCAGAAAACGTAAAACCAATCGTAGTAATTAGCATTTTTTCCCTTATATAGTTTTTCTGATAAAGATGTCTATATACAGCTCCAATCTGTTTCTTTTATTTACAATTATTTCAAAGGCTCTAAGCGATCATCAATTTGTAATATTTATATTAATCTTAGCACTGTGGAAAATTTTCTGACTGGCTGGTTATACCTAAATTTGTTGTAATAGACTGTCCAGTTATCATGTGATTCATAGATTTTGAGGTTGTTAAAAGCATTTAATTTGTTTACAGAAAATACACAAGTTAGTAAAGTACAAAGATGAGAAAATAACAGTTCATTTTTCAAAACAACGATCTCATTTTTTTATATAGGAAAAAATATATGTATTATGTGACAGAACTGCATATACAGCCTATCAAATTCAGTATTATGCAGTAATATTTGTAACTGGAAACTATTTATGTGTATGGTATATAAAGTTAAGCACTTGAATTAAGTGACTTCTCAAATTTTACATTGCATTTAGAATTGATAAATCTCATTAGATGTAAGTTTATGATATTAGACTTGTTTTATTATTCCTTGTTGAATCTGTGTTGTTTCATTTATGCATTTAAAAAAATATTTTTTTTTTTTTTACCTTATTGGATAGTCTTTTGTATCCCGGTTTATATTTTACCAGTGAATTAAATAAATTTTTATTGATTTCCTTAATATATATGCATACTACTATAGATATGTATGCGATAGGATAAAGAAAATAATTTAATTAATTTTTTTTTTTTTAAATATGTGTGTCTATATTTTTTTATCAAAATTATCATTTCTAAAATTTTTTTTGGATTTTTTTATGCTTAAAAATTATTAAAAGAAAGTACCATATACTTTAGATATGATTTTTATTTATCTGTCCGGTACATATTTTTCAAAAACTGTTTTAATTATGGAAATAAATTCTTTATGCAGTTTTTATCAATTATTTTATAAAATAATTGAAATAGAAAGATAATAACATGATTAGAACACCTTATAAAAGTGTATTTATTTTAGAAAACTAGTAATGCTGCAATGTAGTTAGCAATTCTTTATGAATCTGAAAAGCTATAACTATTTTAATTTTTAAGTAAAATTATATAAATGAGAAAGGTAACATAAAACATGTCTTCCCTGCATTTTACCCCCAGGTTTATTTTAGATTCAAGACCGATTGTGTTATTTTTTTCTGTAACATTTTAGACATTTATATTGTATTTTTTTGTTCTGTTTTGTGTTTGTTTTTTCATTTTTTTTGTATAGTTTGTGAATTACTATTGTATTCATAGTAATGACTTCTTTATTGCTTATTTTGAGTGACATTCCATTGTAAATACCCCTTCACATATATAAAGTCTGATATACATTTTTTTTATTATACTAGTATAAAATCTTTTCTATTTGGGTATTACTTCAAATACACATTCCGTCCAGTTAAGGTTACAATTTTTTTTAATGATTGAAAATAATTACAGTATGTCTTTAATTTAATTTTTTTCTTCTTATTTTGGAATTTGGTGTTTTTGCTTACAGTGTTAAAGTTTTTAAAAAAATCATTGTGTATGGTTGTAATCTTAGACAAGTATTTTTAGTTAATAAAAAATAAACACATTTTTTATGCATAATATTGTCGTTTTTGTATTCTAATACCAACACAATAATATTTATTTATCAACATGACTATATAAATAAATAAGTATTTATAATCTTCTGACTTGATTTACGAGAAAAGTTTACACCTTAAATTCCAATTACGACAAAATATTTTCAGAATTTAAGATCATATACTTTATATAATATTGGGTTGACTTTGTTTCAGCTGATTTAAAAATGCTTCTTTTACTTATTATAGTTTACTTTACCTACTTACATCAAATTAATTATAAAATATTAATTGAAATTTTTACTTGGACCACTTGAGAATGCAAACCCAGATTATAGTTGGTTTTTAAATATCATCTTTTGTTTTTGTCTTAGGAAGATAAAATTTGTACGAATGCATTATTTTTCTATTGAATATTGTAAATTGTTATTCTAATTTGAAATATAAAAGTATAAGTATTAATTAAAAATAATATATAAGTATTAATTAAAAGTACTTATTTTCTTTAAAATAAGCTGTCCAAGATTTCTACAATTTACTTGGATTAAACATTGATTTTTGACGGGTAGGGGGAAAATTGTATATACTTTAAAATGATTGGAGTTTTCTTAATATTCATTTAAATTCTGTATTGCATTATTGCATAACATCTAAACTTAGTGTGTTTTAAAATACAACATTCTCGAGAATGAAACTCATTTTTAATTTACAAAAATGACACAAGAAAAATAAGAGTAATTGTGGTATTCTTTTTTTAATTATTACACTTATAAAGAATTGTTTGTATGAAAACAACCATACTGTATTTGAGGAAAACGTTTTTCCTCTTAATTTTTGTATTCGTGCAATAATAATTTTGTATTTTATTTAAATTAAATAGTTTGAAAAATTTATTCTTCATAATATAAATGACAGAAAATTGATATTAAATTTTATTTTCGACCATTATATTTTCAAATTTAAATCTATATACTTTATATGTCAAATATTGTTCGTAATACATTGTCTTAACATGATGTCATTATTATATATGATTAATTTTCAATGAGAAAAAAAGTTTAAATTGTTACATACATAAATAAAGAAATCTAAAAGAATAAATAACATTGAGATTGCACATGAGAAAATACACATTTTAGACTGCTATATAGATTATATTAACATACTAATATTTTATTTCAATTTGTATTGGGGAATAAAATACTTTATATAGGAAATTTAATTTAGCATTCTTAAATTTGTTCAAATTACATTACTTTTAAATAAATGTAAAAAAAAAAAAGTAAATTTAACTTTTTAAGTAAATGCAAAATGTATTTTTCTCTAAAAATAAATTATACATTGTATCAAATCATATTCTGTATTTTTAAATATATTATCGAATTATTAAGCTATAGCTATATTAGAATTATATTGACTAAAAGACATGTGATTTTTCTTTTAATATTAATAATTTACAATAATTCATTTTTCATAGTTGATTGAAAAAAATCATTTAATTATTTTAAATAATAAGGATAATATTGAATTAATATTTATAACAATACAGATCAAAGTATATTATTGAATATTACTTTTTAAAAAAGTATTATTAATGTGAACCTTCCAATAGTATATTCTTATGATTGTTGAATATGTATTTGCATGAATAAGGAAAATTATTTTAAAGTTCATTAGAAAATTTTAATAATATATATAAAAAAAAAAAAATTTAAAAATAATATAATTAAAAAACATATAGAAATTATGTATTATTGTTTTGCATATTTATCATAATTTTGAACATACAGAATAATAATTGTTTGCCTAAAATAAATATTCACAAGGAAATGGTCTGTTATAACTAAAACAGAGATTGGTTTACTATAAATGAGTGTTTGGTAAACTAGGGCCAGAAAAGACTGCATAGTTCAAATGAAAAGGAAGAGTTTTGTCAATGGAAAAGAGAATTTTATTTTTGTAAATAACCATTTTTTTAAAAAATCCTTCAAACATTTCATTGAAACAAGAATGAAAACGTGCATGTATTTTGATTATAGATATAATTTTAGCAGCAAACAAAAAATAAAAAGATATTTATTGCAATCTGTGATTAAAATTGTTGCATGTATTAAATGAGCACTATTTTAATCATGTCAATCTAAAAGTTGCTTAATTGTTTTTTGATAAAATATGCTTCCTTCACAAGTGCTGATTGATTTAAATGTACTATAAATCAACTTAAATTAATAATATATTATATAATTAATTTTTTATCTATTTCTTTTGGTTAAGAAATAATTATAAAAATTCTCTGTATGTCATTTATATAAATTTGCTTTAACATATTATGTTCTTTACTGTAAAATTAATACAGAAATTCTCTACTTCACAGCTGGTTAACAGAGTTTTATTACATCTTGAATTTAAAGCGAAACGATATTGAAAGAATACCGTGTTATATATGTTATTATTCTGGAATCAAATTCATTTACAAATCACTTAAGTAGGTACATTTTGTTTAAAAATAGAAGTATTTTATAGTTATTTACTGTTCTTTTATGCATTAGTGATTTATACAATCCATTTGATGCGAAAATCAGAAGAAGGATCTGTTATAAATGATTTGAAGGAAATTATCAATTGATTTAAAAAAAAAGAAATTCTTAAGCTATTTGAATATTTCATTTCTAGCATATCTCTTAAAGGCTTTAATAATAATAGCATGGTTCTGAAATTCAACTTTAAACTAACGGCATTGGTTTTTAAACATTATGCGAATTTTACATTATATTTTCAATTATAAAAAGTGCTCTGTTACTTTCATTAATACACATATGTATGATTTAGAAATAGGAAACTTATATTTTCTGTAAAAAGATAGGATTTTAAAATATGTAATTAAATAGTATACTATAATTCTAATTAAAAGTAAAAAGTCTGTGAAAAGTATTAAGAGAGCAATTTATTTTTATAAGAGTTGTTCTTTTGTGAGATCTCCCGGCAGAAATGTTGCCGCAATTTAAAGTTTCGATTCTTTTAATTAAATTTCTTATTCGTTTCTAAACATGAATTAATTAATTTCCAGATAATTAAAAAAATATATTTTAATAAACATCGCATCTCCATTTATAATTCATTATTTTCAGATGAACCAGAAAATTCAACAATGATTTAAGATGGCAGAAGTATGGGTCAGTTTGCAGACTAATTAATGAGACACTATACATGAAATTTCCGTTAATGTTTGAAGCAATGGGCGTGCTACACTTGCAGAAACAAAAAGCACTTTAGTTTGCTCAATTTAAAAGAATTGTCCAGCTATTTTTTTGGCAATGGCTGTAAGTTCACAAAAAGTACAAAAATCATTATCATTATAAAAACACACTGTTCAAGTAGTCTTCTTTGAAGTGTTCTTATAAAGAGTTTTATTGCCATTGCATACTTTTAAATCCTTAACATGCATTTTGTAGAGAAAGATAATATCTTATCAAGAATTATCCATTTACTTTTTTGGCAATGATTGTATGTTCACAAAAAGTACAAAAATCATCATTATTGATATAAAACCACACCATTCAGGTTGTCTTCCCTGAAGTGCTCTTATATGGAGTTTTTACTGCCATTGCATACTTTTAAATCTTTAACATGCTTTTTGTACAGAAACAAGGTACCTTAGCGGAGCTGATTTTAAGAAGGGTCGGTTTCGAAGAGAGCTTTGATATCGCCGACCTTCATCCTTTCCAGCTGTGGGGCGGTGAGCGATATATCGCAGTAGTACTCTATGACGTGCATCAATTCCACCTTCAGCAGGGAATCGACTCCCCATCTCGCTCAGGGTACGGTTAGCATTCAGCATTGATATGTCTTCTGTACCTGGAAGGACATTTAAAAATATACATAAATGACAATTATTCTTCTAAATATAACATAACTATCAGTAACAATTAATTTTAAGAATAAAAATCAACGATTTTTAATACAATTTTTTTCCTTCTGCATTGGCGCAACAGCCCCATGGCGGACCAAGGCCGTCTGCCTTCTACAAGATTCCGAAGCAAAAATGTTTTCTTTTTACAGTGTAGGGTTGTCAGCCCTACTCCTAACGCTCTACAGTCATATTAGACCGGGACCTATGGTTTAGAGTGGATTACGAACCACCGATAATAGAAATTAGAACAACAGATTAGTGGATTAGAAAAACAGATAATAGAAATTATACATTATTATTCCCTCATAAATTCTTCATAGCACGATGGCGCTACTAGTATTAAATCCATATGATTTTTAGTTAGCCCTACCCTTCATATCGTTTTGATAAATCACAAATGAAATGAATAATTTAAAAACAATTATTGTCTGAAAACATCATTTTTAGATTTAATTTGATATGCATCCATATTTAACGTATTTCCTAAGGAAGGCACATTATAAAATGATTACGATTAATTGAATTTCCTTAAATAATTTTTATAGCATTAGTTTCTTACTATTCGTCTTCTAACTATTCGTTTTAATGTATTAATTAGTGAATATAAAAATGGAAAGGTGATAAATATGCCTGTAAAATATGACGCGAAGAAGTAAGGTAAAATTACTCACCCAGGATCTTCGCGATCTGCGTCAGCGCATTTTCCCGTACCGATTTGCGCATCTGGATGGAGGTGACGTAACTGGTGACCACGGGGCAGTCATGACTAGACAGAAAATAATCGAGGGTTTTCATGCAGGAACGGACGGTCTGCAGTGCCATGCCGTCGATGACCACGTCGTCGCTCATGTGGCGATGGGCAATGCCAGCCTGTCCGATGTAGCCCCACTGCACTGACAAAGCTGTGAAAAAAAGTTGTTTTAAGTTGTCTCTTTAAGTAGAAACTTTATGACTTAAGAATTTTTGTGTAATGTTCTTCTCACAGATATAAATCACTTAAGTTATTTCGGAAAATATGCTTGAATTTAACAATTTTCAAATGCATATTAACAGGTGGCATGAAAAATTCGTAGGCTGACACATAGATGGCGCTACTAGTATTAAATCCATATGTTTTTTAGTTAGCCCTACCCTTCAAAAGACACGTGTATAAATGTGACAGCTGTTGCACTATTAGTATGTGAGTTGTAGGTTTTTTAGTGAAGTTATAGCTTTTAGTGTCATCGCGAGCAGTCCACTCGGCTGACTGTCGATTGGACTCCGGTGTGTAAGGATGGAGCCATGTTTCAGCCATTGTCACATATCGACGCAAAAATTCGGGTTTATTACAATTGAACAGCTCCAAACACTGCTTAGAATCATCAATTCTTTGTTGTTTTTGGTCGATTGTGAACTCTGAGCGGCATCCACTTTGAACAGAGCTTTCGCATATCCAAATATTCATTCACGATATGTCCAACACATTCCCTTGATATCTTTAGGGTCTCAGCTATCTCACTTATTTTTCACTTTACGCTTATCAGAAATTATTTTGTGGACTTTTTTGATGTTTTCGTCGGTAACAACCTCTTTGGGGTGTCCACTGCGTGCATCGTTATCGGTGCTCATTTTGCCTCGTTTAAATTTAGCAAACCACGTCTCTACGGCTGATTTTCCTGGTGCAAAGTTCCAATAATGTTTATCAAGCCAAGCCTTGGCTTCAATAGTATTTTTTTTCGCCAAAAAGCAATGCTTTATTAACACACGAAATTCCTTTTTATCCATTTTTCAAACTAACAAAAAGTTGCTTCACTAAAAAGGCTATAACTCACATACTAATAGTGTAACAGCTGTCAAATTTATACACGTGTCTTTTGATGGTTAGGGCTAACTAAAAATCATATGGATTTAATTCCAGTAGCGCCATCTATGTGTCAGCCTACCTGTTATATTAATTTAGAATTTTTGAAATTCTTTTTGTAAATTTATCCTTGTTATTTTCGAATGTCGAGAACTTTGACCTAGAATCATTCATCACTGACCTGTTTATTTTTTTTTTTTTATTATCACAAGCTTTTATAATAATATATAATTTATATTGCTTGTTACCATTGATTTGTTGACAAAATTGCTCTTGTTTATGATAAATTGTCAATTGTACATTGTATGAAACAAAATGTTAAATCTCCATCGGGTTAGCGAAAGCTTACATAAAAATTTAATGACAATATTAGAGCATTTAATGAGAGATTTGGCAAAAATTTGAAGCATACTTGAAAATGTAAATCCATGTAAAAAAAAATCCTCAATAAAAGATAATCGATAATATGAAATCAGAGGCTCATGTAGAGTTCTTTACAATGAATTTATTGTATTTTAAATGAATTAATTATTAAATTGAACCCTCCCCCTCGGTGTATTTTTCTTTTAAAAATTTATTGCAGCTATACATTTTTTAAGCTTTTCTGACTATGTGTAATATGTTTATTGTACTAGTGGCGTATGTATTAATTTTAAACAAGTTAAAAAATATCCTATGATTCCGATTCAAATGCTTAAATGATTATATATATATAGAGTCTACACATAAATTAATATGTATCTATGCGGCAATTTACAGGTTAAATAATTAAGAATTTAAATATCAATTAAAAAAGAAATAAAACAAATTCAAAATTTGGGCTTAGAAGACCTTGTTTTGAAGACTTAAATGGTATTCAGGTACGAGTAACAGAACTTTAAAGTGCCATCGGAGGCACAAAAAAGATAAGTGCCTTAAGTTCTAAGAATTTCATAACCAGTGATAACTAGGAAAAGAAATATTCTAGGATTGCATGGAAAATAAACAAAAAAACATTCTTCTGCAATCACTTATCAGTTAAAAAAAAAAAAAGCGCACACCTGTTATATTTTTTACATGATACCATGTTTATGAGCGCAGTATTTTTAAAATAAGTATGTAAATATTTCTGGTATATTATCACTAATAAAACAAGAACCTTTTAAAGACCCAATGTACCTGGCAGTCCATCAATACTCCTCTGCACGCAGATGCGGTCCATGGCTGCGTTTGCGAATCGTAACTAGAGGACCCTGCAATGCCTCTGCAGCTGGCGATCGACGAGAAACATACAAAGTGCTCTAATTGGGAACACATCACCCTCGACAGTTCATCCAGATGCCGAGTTCCCATCACTTTTGGGGCACACGACACTGCGAATTCCTCCTTGGACATGTTGTTCATAAAATCACCTTTCTGAACCTGAAGAGTGAGAGTTTTTAAAAATCAATATACTCATGATTTATCATGAATATATTGATTTTAAGTATATTGAGTATATTGATTAGCTGCTGTTAAATATAATGCAAAAATTTAGAACTTCAATCAAGTTTTTGTGCATTATTAATTTATTTTTCAATTTGCTTACAATTACAGATTTCACTAAATGAAAAGTATTAAGTTTACATATTAACAACAGTAAAAATAAATCTTATCAATATCAGCATAAAAAAAGTGGTGACCATAATTAAATTAACACAAATTAAAAATTCTGCAACTTGATCTAACAATTGGGATGGCATGGAATTTTATTAATATTGGTGCATGGTGTCATAGAGAAATAATGGTGAGAGAATTCATTCAAGCCCTATTTGATGGGTCCGGAGTAAGAAATTTCTAATGAAATTGCTGAAAGCGTTTAGCCGAGAAAGCTTTTCACTTCAAGGCAGTGATGTTTGTGTATCTCAATACATCGTAAACGAAGAGCCAGTTTCGCAAGAAACAAATACGAGGAAAAAGCAGGTATGTGACCTTCAGCAATGTGTCGAGAATCAGAACCAAGATATTTTTACTAGGACTTGCTACTATCATGTCTATATATGTGTCAATATGAATTTATAAATACTTTTATGCATTAAAAGATTAAATTGTTGGCAATCATTGCATATTTTATGTGCCGTAATTGTATATTTTATGTATGTTTTTTATGTATATTTTATTGGAAGGATTTGTTTATGAAAGTCTCTAGCTCTAACACAGGTGATCAAGTCTGCATATTGAAGTTTCGCAAGACCTCGCCAATTAAAACACCACACAAAAATGTCATACATTTACAGTTGTGGCAATGGACCTGTATCTGGCTCGCCTACGATGAGACATAGAGACCTTCATATACAGATCATTCTAACATATATCCATAAAATAAACAACCACAGCACATGAAATAAGCAATGATTACCAATAATTTTACCTTAATACAAAAAATATTTATAAATACACATTGGCACACATGACACGATACTACTGACCCTCCAATATAATTTAAGAACTTCTTTTCGATTCCTCGATTGTTCATCTTAGTCACCTATTTTTCTTCTATCATCACCTTGCTTACAGGAATCTTTTTTATATATCTCTTAATCTGAGTACTCTCTTTTACTGTAAGATCTTTTTAAATCAATTTAATTTGCCTCTTTAGCCAGAACCAGTATTCAGAGACTGCTCTAAGATTGGTTTTAGAAAATTTGTCACCTAATATAGGTCGCATGAGTGTCTTTTCGGAGGTCAAGGGTTGATTTTCCTAGAGCTCCTTCCCACACAAACAATTCCATTCTTTTTGCAGCGAACCATTTTAGAGGTCAGGAATCGTTTTTTTCTTCTCACGAGGTATCTGGATAAACACAGTTTTTAGAATCTTCTGGTAAATATTACCGTTTGTCTACTTGTAGGCGGTTAGCGTGGTTAAATTCTTTTTGATCATTCGAAAACATCCTCTGAATCTAATCTGTTTTGTCTTTTCAGACAAAAAGAAAAAAAAAAAAAACACCACCGATTAAAAAGATATGAGGGAAAAGCCACACATTTTCTATTTCCTACAAATGTTTCCAACTTTGGTCAGGGATTTGTTTACTACCGGAAACGGTTCCAATATTCATCAGAGCCATCTGGTATTCCAAAGGAAGCTAGAACTTTTCACACGCAAACCATTCAAATATATATACGTTAAATATCACTATAATACATGAAATATATAAAAATTACAAATAATTTTTACAACAAAACAACAAATGAACAAAAATTTGATCTTTTTTAGTATTATGCCCAGTTTTTGTTTTCATATCATTGCTTGCGAAGCAGTTATTGTCATTTGAAATGAGAGCAATCCTTTTAATTTCCATCATTCATTTTTATACATATCATAGCAATATGTTTCTATTTTGTATTCTCCAGTTAATAGACATCGTAATTTACTCATTCAGAGTTACTCACCAGGGCGACATTGAAGATCCCTGTGACGGGTGCAGTGAGGGCTGCATTATTGAGCAGTTGTTCAGCTTGTTCCCTGTTGGTAACATTCAAGGTAGAAACGAACATCAACTCCCTGTTCTTTCCATTTGCGCAGACACCAATGGTAATAAGGGGTTGTAGGGCCTGTCCTCGATGTCAGGATTACGTGGCCTGCACCTCTGCCCAACAGCCAGCGGGTCAGCTCGGAGTCCTAAGCCACCCAGGCCTCCAACTATAATGTACATTCTTCGTTGCTGAAATAAGTTCTATTTATCACTGGCTGTATTGTAGGAAGAATTTGTCTCATCTCATCACGCACCTGAAATAAAAAAATATTTTTGCTGATATCTATACATACATATCATAGCAATAGCAGCTAATATCTATACATAACAATCATAGCAATAGCAGCTGATATCTATACATACATATCATAGCAATAGCAGCTGATATCTATACATACTTTTGCTGATATATCTATACATACTTTGCTGATATAGGTGCGCAGTATATCTACCTCCATTTTTGCACCTGGTAACACTTTTCAGTGACTAAAAGATCAACAACTTGGCATTATGTTAGATTAATGAACTCTGTTTCAGCATGTTTTCTTGTATTCTCTGTTTTTTTTGTTTGTCGTTGTTCTTTTTTTTTTGTTGTAACTGTTCATAATCTGCCATTGGAAATAAAAAAAAAACTTTTGCCGATATCTATACATATTTTTACTGACTTGTCTTAATGTATCTGAACCTATGCGATAAATATCTAGCATGAAAATGCTTTACTATATTTTCAATGTTTTTATTTGAAACTTAAAGATAAAGCAGTGACAGAAATTAAGTTATTTATTGACATAAAATTTATGAATTTTTTCAATGATTATATTGTTGTCTAGACAAAGCTATTATTTTCCCAACCATATTTCAGTTTCTAAAATTTATTTTATCCGTCTGTTTGATGTATCTTTTAAAAGAATTATTTAAGAGTGGTGCTGCCTCAAGATGCAAAAAAGTACAATCAAACTAAGAGTTAATCATGTTCTGCCATGTCTTAAAATAGATCTAATTTCAGTTGAAAATCATTTTGTTGTTGAAAACAATGCTTATTTGTACTTCTTTGCAAATTTTTAAAAAATAATCTTAAAATTATATCTTCTTCTGCATTGGTGCAATTGTCCCATGATGGACCAAGGTTGTCTGCCTGGTGGCAGATTTCTTGACAGGAGAGGATTTTTTTTACGGGGTAGGGTTGCAGCCCTACACCTAAAAGTCATATTAGACGGGGTCTTACGTTTTAAAGTGGGTTCCGAACTACTGCAAGCATGCAGGGCCCCTCTTTTACTTTTCTACTTTACCAGGGCTCTCTACTTTTAGTAAAATAGGAATGTTTAGTATCAGGATTTATGATTTTATGTCATAAAAAATAGCAGACAAATTAAATGTTTATGGAATTTTTTTATTTCAATTATAGGCTAATAAATTTTTAAAATTCAAATAAAATTCAATTTTAAAATTTCTGGCCAAACAATGGAAAGGAGATTTTTACATATTAGAAGATTTTTAGGGGGCAAACACGTATTTGTATTTTTTATTTTAATTGATTGTGTTCTGATTATCCTATTTGAATGTACTTTTAATAGCATTTCTGAAAATTATAATTTCACATTGCTGTGTTATCCTGACTTTATAATTTCAGTTTTATTAATAAGAATACCATAAAGCAGTATAAGCATTAATTATTTATGAACCAATAAATTATATTACCTAATGATACAATATTTCCCTGTTGCTTCATATTTTCGTGATCCGACTACTAAAGGCACTCACTTTTAAAAGGATTTCTTTCATGGGAATGCCTTCTGTTGAAAAACGGAATGCTTCTTCCACTTCATTCCTGTCAAACACTGCTCGGGGCAGCGGCTGAACCTCCCGGATGAGACGCCTTCTCGAAGAAGAGCCATTACTGCTTCTGGATCATCGACAAACTCGTTAAGACACACTGTATGATACTCAGCAAACTTCAGTAAATTCCATGGAACTAAAACAAGGAAAACTCATTAAAAGAGGTTATGCCATGCAAATTGTTTAGCAATAGGAACAGGGCCGGATTTAGATGAAAAGGCGCCCCAGGCTATTCCACTTTTGAGGCCCTTTCACCTCCCATTTTTAAGTTTGTAAATTACATGAGAGATAATAAAATACATCATTACTGTGATATATATATCAATATGTTAAATGAAACGTGTTGTGATTGTAACTAAACTTTATAAAAAATGTGGCACGGATAATAAATAAAAAAAAAAAGTTGAGAAATTTATATACAAACGAACAGACCCAATGAGCCGAACGCGTTGATCTTAAACAATACATTTTTATGTTTGTTTATTAGTCATATGGGTAGAATCTCTCCTTATTTTGGATTCAGTGTTTTAGTGTTTACTGTTTTTAGAATAGTGTAATTTTAATTTTGCGAACGATTTGAATGTAGGACCCTCTTGATCTTGAAGCCCTAGGCTGAAGCCTAGTTAGCCTATAGGAAAATCCGGCCCTGAATAGAAAGAGAGGAAGATCAAGGAAAAAGTGGATGGATAATGTCGAAGGGAATCTTAGACATCTGAAAATTATTAATTGGAAGAGAGTGGCATTAGAGCGAGACAGATGGAGAATTGTTGTGTTGAGGCTCAAGGCTGCAATGCCAGTAGAAAAAGAACTAAAACAAAGTCTGCTTATGAAGAAAATTTCAATTTTTTTTTATTCGAGCTTTAATTTTATGGTTTTTTTTTTTTTTTTAATTATCTTATATTATATAGTAAATAAGTTTCATATACGTTAAGTTTAATAATACAGTAAATATGTTCCCCCAAACAACTGTAAGTAAAAATCGTATGAAATACTAAATTTAGTTGAAGAATTAGTAACATATTACATGTTTAAAATATAGCTTAAAATAGGAGAATCAAAGTAAATCTAAAATTGTATAAAAAAATCTCATGAAAATTCAGGAAAACTAGAAGCCTTTTCTGTGGAAGTTCCTTATTTAATAACATCGAAAATTAGAAAATTATTTAGTAAAATTCTCCAAAAAAAAAAAAAATGCAATATTACGCATTTACTTTTTCTGAATAAATTGCTTGCCAGTGTTAGCGATATTTCAGATTACTATTTAGAAAAATGTATAATTGGAATTTTACTATTAATCAAAGAATGCCGTACAAAAAATAGCCCAATAATAACTGTAATTTGAATTTACCTTTATTTTCTGCCTATAATCCACATCGCTTATTTTTCGTAAGTTCTCAGTTATACATAAAAAAAAAAAATGTTTTAAAATGTGAGCATAAAAAAATGGCTAGGGCGGAAGAATTTGCACCTTCTCTCCCAATATGTATGATTGGGTTTAACTGGGTTACTGTTATACACTCATGTCCATAAATTAACGATAATTCAGAATCACACAGAAATTGAACTCTAAAATAAAAATGTCACCTGTAGAATTATCACACACATCTTGAAGAAGAATATGCAAATTACAGGAAACCACCAAATGGCGCGGATATTACGTCACAATGACGAGAGTGTAAGAGAGGGATATATAAGGAATGGTGGCAAAGAAGTAAAATTGTTCACAAGCGCTTTAAAAGCCTTTCAGTGCAATAACCGCATAGTTATGGCACAATGGAAGCATTTGGATGATTTTTACGTGGTAGAATTATCGGACGACTGCAATGTAGACGTACCCAGCTGGAAGTATCCGAGGAACTTGGAATCGCCCAGAGTGTCATCTCCAGGCTTTGGCAACGATTCCAAGATGATGGTAATGTGAGTAGATGTTACAGCACAGGTCGCCCCCGAGTTACAACGCTGAATGAGGACCGGTATTTAGCAGTTACTGCCAAAAGAAACAGACGGAGCACAGCATCAGACCTGTCTCGTCAGCTCTCTTCAGCTACCGGTACGACAGTTTCAAGGCAGACCGTGTAAAGACGCTTAGGGCACATTGGTCTATTTGATCGTAGGCCTGTCAGATGTGTTCCACTTACCGCAACTCACTGTCGCCTGCGATTAACCTGGAGTAGAGAGCATGCATTGTGGACACCGCAACAGTGGTCTGGTGTGATGTTTTCCGACGAGTCCAGGTTTAGTTTGCAGTCTGATTCTCGCCGGACTGTCACATGGAGAGCGCCAGGTACCCGTTACCACCAAGAGAACACCATTGAACGACACTGTTACGGTGGTGCGGGATGGCTCGTTTGGGGAGGAATTATTCTTGGTTCGAGAACTGACCTGCATGTTCAGAGTGTAACGATGACAGGCCACATCTATCGGGATGTCATTCTGGAACAACATGTACGTTTGTTTCGGGGCGCCATGGGTGCTGAATTTCTGTTTATGGATGACAACGCCCGTCCTCACCGTACAAACATTGTAGACGAATGCCTTCAATTGGAGGATATCACCCGTATGGATTGGCCAGCATACTCACCGGACTTGAATCCAATAGAGCATGTGCAGGATATGCTTGGCCGACGGATTGCAGCCCGTCAACCCCCTCCCACCTGTCAACCGGAACTTCGGAGGGCATTGAGTGATGAGTGGTGTAATATTCCCCAAGATCAGATTGATAATTTGATACTCAGCATGCCTAGGCTTTGTAAGGCCTGTATTGCATCGTCCGGGAGACATACTCCATATTAACCATCATACTAACCATGTTATACTGTGTTTTATAAATAGGTTCTTTTTTGAAATTTGTTCCAGGGAGTAAAAATAGCAATTTTTATTAATTATGTCAAACATATAGCATCGTTTTTGCTCTTTACCTTTTCTTTAATAAATAGACTTTACAAATAAGTCAAATTTGTTTTGCTTCTGTCTCTTTCTTTGCCTGAACTTCATTATTCTTAATTTATGGACACGAGTGTAGATGAATGAAAGTAATGCGCTGTAGATGATGGATAGAACAACCATCAATAACAAAAATCATAGAGATGTGGCGCCATCTATTATTATCGGATAAAAACATTTTAAAAACGATTTTTCAAGAATTAAAATTTATCGATTACTCCGGAAAAAGTAGTAGCGATAGATACTATGCGATAGTCCATAATCCATACAACAAAATTTTGTGGGTGTTTTTAGAATATAATCAGAAGAGGCAGAAAATTACTGTAATTATAAAAATTATTAAATTTACTAGAAAATCCTCAATAATAGATGTGGATTTGTGTTTTAGTGGTACTAATCATTGCCTTTTTGGCAGTTTGAAACGTAGTAAAACAATGATTTTGGGGCGATAATCTCATACTGAAACATTTCCTATGTTTGATGCAATGTGTCATCTGTTTAAACAGTGATAGCCCATTTTACACAAATCTTTGTAAAAGTATAACTTTTGTCTAAAAATAAACAGCTGCATTCTAATCTGCATATTTATTATTTGCTAAAAATTGCACGAGAAAATTTATAATGTTGATTTTAAAAATAATTTTAGCATTTGCTTTGCTATAGATCCTCTAAAATTATTTGTATTTTAAATTTTCATTTTTCGTTTCCAATTTTCATCTTCGAAATATGATTGAAAATGGATAAAAGTTTGCCTAAAATATTATTAAAAAGTTACCCGTTACTGAAAACATTACTCGAAATTACAATTTGAGTCATTGTTCATAAATTGTGAAAAGCATTGTTTGTAAATTACTAAGTAAATTATTCAGAAGATTGGGACGAAATTATTTTAAGCTATTTGTCTAAAAACCTTTTGCAGAAATTATTGTCTAAAGTAACGTTAAAATTTACAGTAAAAAGGATTGTTCAACAAGTCGACGAGCTAATTGATAAATTTCAAATCAAAAAAATTTTGGTTATAAAATGAGCTACTGTATTTAGTTTTCTGCAAATCATCTGTATTAATCCATTTCCCGTTAATTCTTTTCGAAATTCCATCCAAGATAGATAAATTTATCAGAACCTATTGTCTAATACAAAAATTTTTCGTAAGTTAAAATCTGTAGCACTGCTATTGATTTATTAATGTAAGGAAATATTATCGAAAGCATTGTTCAGAAAAATATGTTTTGATTAGTTCACAGAAATGCAACTCACCCATTGTTTGTGTCCCATCACTTCGACCTATGTTGACAAATCGACCTCGTTCGTTTATCAACCTCTGACTGAGCATAATCTGGTCACTGGAAAATTCATTCAAAATCACATCAACTCCTGCAAAAAAGATAAAATTAATCTATTTATCTATCTGCATTTAATCTATTAAAATTTATTGTGAATATGAAGTATTGTCATTTAGCATAATTAATAAGTAAATTTGGAAAAAGCTGTGTGGTATTCAATATGAAATAGCAATTAATTACTCAAGAAAAATTCCTGCCTGCAAACTGATTTAATAGGAAACAATAAAAAAGTTTTAATTATAGGCAGATGTCAAAAATATCCATGAAAATTAAAAGTTTATGCAAAAATAATATAATAATTTATTAATTAATTTTTCTAAATGAGAAGAAAAGGAATCATAATGAATAAAAATGAAATCACCATAATTTTTTAAAAATTTTTGCGTGAAATTTACAACAATTTCTTTGTTTTTGCTGATTCAACAAATTGATTTTGGTTGATACAAAAAGATCTTCAAAGTAAAAATATAAAATAATAATAATAAAATTTAGACAATTATTTACTTTTACTATTTTTTGCATCGGTAGACTTCGAGTTACCTATTACTGGATACAGAAAGTACCAGGGCCAAAGAAAAAAAAAGGGAAGGCCAAAAAAGAAATGGATTGATGGAAAAGGATCTGAAGAACCTAAAGATCACAAATTGGAAAACGAAAACTCTAGATAGACGACTTTGGACTTGGATTTTTAGGAAAGCCATGGTCCAACATGGACTGTAGTGTCGGGTAGTGTCGTTGGTTAGTTAGTTAGATCTCGAGTTATATGTATGTATGCCACGAATATATATAAATGGGACATAGGAGACAGGAAATCATTGGGTGAAATTGGTCGTTTTGGGAAAACGGCTTCGAATTTCTTTATCATATGTGGTAGAAAATTAAAATTAGACGGTCTGACTGTCAATGCAAGATGCTGACACACATTGTCGTTATCACAATCAAGTTTCATAGTTTCTGGTAAAAGTTACTATAACTTATGTCTCTACAAGATTCGAAGTTCAGCCCACCTGCACACTAGCTTTACACGTTACATTTTTCTAAGGACTCAAGCCATTTTGCGTTATAAAGGAAAAATAGCATTATTCGAAAAATAACAATTAATCTTCATGTTCATGCTATTAAAAAATTACATTTGGCATATGAGATGCTTTAATGACAATTACATTGATCAATGTTTAACATTACACAATCTTTTTTTTTTTCATTTATTACGTATTATTAAATAAATATTTTCCTTGAGAAAATATTTTACTATGCAATAAAATAACTGACTAGCAATACATTTTCTTTAACATATTTCGTACTTCTTATTAGACTAATAAAAGAAATTTTGTAAAGAAACACTTTTTTATTAGATATAACCAAATCCCATTACTTTTTATATAATTTGTAAATAATTCATTAATACTCCAAAAATAACTTTTAAGTTATTATTATTTACAAACTAAGGAATATAAATTTTCCTTAATATTTTCAAGAAAATATAAATAATATATTCATACGTTTAAATATGAAAAAAAAAACTTATACACACACCTGCCCAATCTGTGCTTTTCAGTATATGGAGTTTAAAAAACTGCTTTGTAGATAACCTATATTTTTCTCAGGTATGAAAGAGCAGATTTGTTTCAAAAGTTTTCTTCTTCTTATTTAGACCCTTAAAAAATAATTACAGAAATTAAACTTTTTTTACCCAAAGTTTTAATTGGATTAGAAAACTTACATATATAGATGAATAGCTTTAGGGGCAGATAAAATGCAGAAAAGATCGTTATTAATTTGACACTTCAATCATATACGATTGCTTTCTCTTTTTAAAATATTAAAGATTAAAATACAATAAAATTATCTGCCAGGACTTTCTAAGACTTTTAGCACCCAAGATGTCCTTCAGCAGCCACGATGGTTTTCAAATATGCTACTCATATGGTCGAACTTTACAAATGAAATTTCTATACTGCCGAAATTCTTCTTTCGTCCATATATTACTAAAAGTTCAAGAATGTTTGCAATTTGTTCTTCCGTCACTGGATCATTTACCATTTTTATTCTGCTAAAAAAATCTAATTTTCGAAAAATTACTTTTTTAAAAGTTTATATAAAATTATTATTACTCCGATATCAAGAAATGAAATCATATACAAACTCTCCGTTTGGTAACTATTTTCATAATAGGACATTGAGTAGATCCATTGATGGTCAAGTTATTTCAGGTACAAACAGAAAGATTGAGAATTTACACCTCACAAAGGTTTGGGATGTTTCTAATATCCCCAAACCTCAGGTGATCGACGTGACCACTTTATCCCATAACAATCAACTTTTTCCATTTTAAATCTACTTGGAATAACCTCCTCTGAAAACTGGTTTATTTAAAAAATTGTATGACATTGAGTATTAATAAATATAAGATCATTCACTTTGAGCTCACAAATACTTAAATACTTGTTTTTTATATCTTATTTTGGCAGAATTTGGAAATTAAAAAAAAAAAAAAAAAGTTGTATGTTTTAACATTTAGGACTTTTATCACGTTTCTAGTATATTTGAGACACATTTATGCTTAAATCCATCTACTAGTAAGAATTAAAAGAGAAAATTGAAAAAATAAAAGTTTATTGGAGAATTAGAAACGGTGATATTGGAAAGAATACATACGCACAGCAATGAACACCTGACACTTTCGAGTGATAGCTATACGTACAGCAGCCAGTCCAATCACCCCCTCCCTGCACCAGAACAGCCTCTCCAGTGCACAGGCGGACTCTCTCCACCAGGGCGATGTAAGCAGTGATATAAGCAGCAGGAATAGAAGCGGCTTCTTCTAGGCTCCATCTATCTAGGACGTCTAGACAGGCTGTAGGGTCCAACAAAATGGTGGTGGAAGCAGCCATAGCATGGGCAACCCCCAAAAACTCTTCGACCAGTCACTTCTTGTAGCCCACTGAAACCAAATACTGATGCATCGCGTTCTGAAATTCAAATGAAATAAAATGTAGCAAAGCGTTCTGGGCAATGATGCAATAAAGTTTTTCCACTATATGTCAATAAATTCACTGAAATTTATTGATTTCTGATACATATATATTGCAAAATATCTGCTCAACCTAGTCTGTAGATACAAGACTTGGTACTTAGAGAAGAAATTTCAAGGAAAAAGTAAAATAATAGTCCCATTAATGTAATTATTTAGCTCTAAAAAAATAATTTGCAGAAAGAAAAATTTTACTCATAAGAAATATACGAAATAATCTTGTTTCTTGAAAATTGTTTTTAAATTTTGTCTGGGTTACAAGTGGGGCAAATTCTATTAAAATAATTTTGAAATGCAGAAAATATTCTTAAGTTGATCGCTTATATCTCTTTCATAGAAACATTAAAAAATTGTTAGGTATATTTTGCCCAATTTCTTTAACATTTTTTGTCAATTTAAATGTGTTTCTACATTCTATATAAATAAAAAACAATGTTCGTATGTGTGTGTCATATAGACTCAAAACTATTCGACCGATTTCGCTGAAAATTTCTCAATTTGTTTTTTTTAATGGCAGGAGTGTTTAGCGAATAAATTGAATGAAGTCTGATAGATAGCATTGCTTTTTTATACAGTGTTAAATGAAGATTGGATTTTTTCGAATTTCGACTGCTCTTCAATTTAATTTTGCATCGATAAAAATGAGTAAATTTAATACAAATTCACACAATTTTGTAAGTTTTTTTTTTTTTTTTTGAAATAATATATTTTTCGATAGTCAAGTGTTAAATATTAATTGAAATAATTGATTTTAAGCAGTTTTATTGTTGTTGCCTAACATTGCCGCCAAAATGACAAACTATTAATAGTCTACAAATAGAATCAAAATAAGAAATGAAACAGCACAACAAAATGAACGAACCACAACATATATCACTCGGTAAATCGTCAGTAGATAGCCATGACACTACTGCAAATAAAAATGGATGGATTAACGTATAACATCATGTGTTTGGAGATACGCGTTATTACAATTATTCCATTGAAGGGCAAAATCAAAAATTACCTTATACCTATATTTTTGATTTGGATGATCAATAAAATTACATTTCAGTTGAAATTCCCAATTCAATAGTCGACCCAATTACCCAATTCAATAGTAGATAAAAATGTGATTCATGGCCCATGAGGTACTCACAATATTAAATTCCCCATGTATGAAAAATGGAAAATGTACAAAATGTCATCTACGGCATTACTTCCAGAAAGTATTTCTGGCAATATATATTCAAATATCATCATCGACTAACAGGACATGCATAAAATTACACGATCTGGCCATTCCGTCAGAAAACATTGGCTGATAACTTTCTCATTAACAAAACACCGCCGTAAAAAGTTATGCACTGAATGTAGATTATATAGTCTCGCTCCATTTGTGTAAAAAATGTCGTGTCCAGCTCTGTCTTTGATGCAATTCAGGAATGCCAAAAAGTTTCCAGCATTTGCCACTTCTCACGCATTTATCACCAGTAAAGGTACAGGTAATAGAATCTGATGTCACGTAAGCACTAGAAAATTTGAAAAATCTACCAAGAGTGTGCAAACTTCAAATATGTATACAGAATTGTATACGTGACAGCGGCTTCAAAATCTCTTTTATCGGCGACCCTTTGTTTTTCCCCATGTCTTCCACAATCTCTATATGAAATACGGTTTCAATATTTTCATTAGTGTTAGCTGCAGATGCCAACGAACAAGGAAAAGCCTTTTATGGCCACCCTTTACGTTTCATTGTTTCCATAAAATATTCAGATGACTCTAAATTCATACAATCATTTAGTTTAATATTTGCATGTAACAAATAATTTGCCAAATTAAATACTTACCCGATACTCGTGAAAAACACCCATTCAAAGATGCGTAACAAGTATGTACAAGTATTTTGTTTTTTGTAGAGCAGGCTTCACATTCGATTCAAGATACTGGAAAGAAAACGAATCACTCGTTTTCTGTACATTCAAGTAGCTATTTTCGATGTCTCCTATTTGTTTCTCTAAATAAAAGGATGACAAAAATTAGATATTGTAACAATAAAAAGTGTGTAAGTGTTATAGTATAATAAAATAGATTTAAGTGCCTTTTGTTTAGGATAATTCATTATCTAACAATAAAATTTAATTAACTGTTTTTGATAAGGATATTCCTGAAGGATCCCCAAGATCCATTTTCCAGATGTTCATCATTAAATCTTTTGCCACAAGATGTTGGTAAAATGGATGTGCAAAATCAAAAGAGGAGCAGACGATGTTCTCTCATCCTCACACAAAAAGATGCACCTGAAAATTAAAATAATAATAATAAATAAAAAATAAAATAACTTCTAAATCAAATAATTTGTGAAGCCCAATAAAAAAAAAAAAAGATTTTCTTTATAAATTCTGTATGGCAACGCTTTTTAAATCCCGCTCGTGCAGTAGGCAGACACCTATCTTCTGCTCACACGCGATACACGTGTAATCGTAGAGTATTGTTGAGTCTGTGTCGTTGCTGTCGACAGATATTGTAACCAGGATACGATTCTGTTTCGCATATACAATAACTTATGGAAAAGTTATTATTATCCTTTTTAATTATAGCCCTCATACTTCATTTTGAATTTTACTTAACACTAAATCATTTAGGAAAAAAAATTTTACGTCGTTCAATGCAAATACAGCTTTGCAGAATAAATAATTAAAAAAAATAATTAATCCATTGCTTTCTTTTTGCAAATCTTTTGTAATTTCTACATTATCACAAAAGTTGACACATAATTAAATTGTGGACAGTTGCATATAGTTATTTTTCAACCAGTTGATTTATTTATGAAACATTTTAAAATTAGGAAAACAATGGATTTCTAAAAATTTGAATTTGTTTCATTTTACCGCATTTATATGTTTATCTTTTAATCCCTTGCATCGGCCTGAAAGATGATTGAATTGATACAAGTCAAAAATTATGTATGCACAGCTAAAATGAAATTATGACTAAAAAACAATTTTATTTTGACTGCAAGGGTAAATTTCTTGACATTTTTACTAAAATAAAGCTGTTCTTGTTTTTATATACCAGACATTTTAATATTTGTCATTAGACCGAAAGATATGCAGCAGTGTTATCCATGGTGCATCAAGGTAAGTCTGGTAATCTGAACCGATATTGTGCCACCACAAATAGGAACAGACATTCTCAGGCATGACATCGTGAGAGCTCATACCTTACTTCTTTCCTACTGTAATCTAGCAGAAAACTTTTCAATCTACAGATTTATTATACTAATTTCTGATACACTCACAGAGACTTTGATTCAGTTTCACATATCCAATTTTAAAGTGAGCATTTTCAGTTTGGAAATGCAACACGCTATTCACCAGGCCACAAGTTTTTAATAAAGTATTATAATATTTACAAGAGTTTGCGGGCCTGTATGACTGAGTGTCTAGAGCCTGGTGTTCGGTTCCACTGGTTTCAGGTTCGTGTCTCGGATGTTTGTAGTGGTTCGGGATCCAGTTTAAACAGTAGGTACTGGTCTAATAATGACCGTAGAGCGTTGTCTTGAGGTTTAGTTAGTCTTCAACCCTTATAGTTCCTCTCTAAAAGTGAAGCTGCTTATTGCCTTTAGCCATGGACGTCGCCTGCGAAGGAATCCTTTGAACCTGGTGTAGGATTTCCTACAGCAGAAGGATTAGTAACAACAGCACAAGAGTTAGCTTTATTACAATTCTTCCATATACATTGTAACCATTTAATACCCCTTCAGAAATAATAAATATCTATAAATATATAAATATAATAAATATATATAAAAAAATACCAACCTGATTTGATCACCTCCTGGTTCTTTTCTGAGACAATTCACAAGTCCGACGATTCCATTGGTGAATCCATCTTGTGCCACAAGCCACACCCTCTCACACTCGTTTTCGTATAATTCCGTCCTCACTTGCTCCACCCAGTTGTAGCTTTCACCACTGACTTCCACAATAACGTGTGATGTTGGGACTACCTTTTTCGGAGTAGATACGCAATTACACTGAATGGATCGCTGATTTTACTCACAATCTCTAAATTTACTTCATGGATCGTTTTCTCCAATGTTATTTTAGGCTGTAGGGCATCTCTTGTTGGTGTAACACATTAAAGGAACTTCTCTGCTTGGTTTACGCCGTTCTTGTAGAACAGCAAAACAAAGCCGCCCATTTTTACTATAGAGGAGAGAGTTCTGCATAGATCCACCAGCTCTATTATAGTGCCTGACATGAAAGAACCAATGACAAGGTCTGCATTGCGGCACTCATGTAGTCCCTGAGTAGGAGCCAGTTCTCTAATGTCATGATCCCCCAGACTTTCCAGAAGTGGCTTATCTGTAAGTAAGATACTTCTTGGAACCTTGGTAGGGCGTATTTTGCCATGACATGGCTGGCAAGGGTTATAATGATAGGAAAGTCATGGTTTAGCTCAACCACGCTGAGCTTTTCAGAAGAGTTTTCTAAGACTATCTCTAGAAACATCTTGAGAGTATCCTCGTTTACCAAGATGTTATTCAAGAGGTCTTTCCCGATGTCGGACATATAAGTAGAAAGCATATTGTGTTTAGACCTTCCATTAGAAGACAAGTCATCATAAGTTGCTTTCAGAGCAGTTAGCAGGCTGCTATTTTCAGGAAACGTCCTTTCAAAATCAGTTTTGGTTTCATTTGGGAACAGGAACTGATCGACATCCAAGTCCAGTTCGTTACCAAGGTTTCTCATTAATTCGTTGCAGGCAAATAGGTAACAAGATAGTTGTGAATTTAACTGTTCAGATGGAGTGTAACTGATTTCATACTGGACAAACTTGTATTGCTCAGAACTGGTTCATCAGTTATTTCTTGATGGACCACATGATCTAAGTGCGCATTAGATAATTCAATTCCAATAGAGCAACATTTACGAATATGTTTCTTATAATTAACAGGCAAAGCTAAAAAAAGAGAGAAACATCACATCACATACAAATTTCATATTATTGTATTATTACTTTTTTCTTAGATTCCTAGCCATTTAAAAATTTATAATGCTGAAATTTTACACTTTTATATGATTGTATTCATATAATTATTTTATTTCCTTTTTTAAATGCATAATAAATGGATGTATTCGAATAAATTTATTATGAATGTTTTAGCTTTAGATAGTAAAATACTTCACATTTCTTTTAAATTCATAGAAAGTTAAAAAAGTGTGCCAAAATCATATTTATATTGAACTTAAATTTAGCGAAATTTTGTTGATTTGAATTATTGATATTGTTTTAACACTTTCTATGCTTATTGTATTTAATCCTTCAAAAGGAACTCAATTGTTTTAACATTTTCTAATTGTAAGTGAAAAGTTGTTGTCCCATGCATTTGATAATGGCGAATAATTGAGTGCATTTGCTGAAGGATTAAATACCATAAATAAGAGAAATTAAGAAATGTTTAGTAAAATTAGTTAGAATTGATAACAAAATTAAGTATTTGACAGGATACTAATTTTTCAAAATACTTACTTAAGGAAGAAACATTTTCAGAAACTGCTCTTCTTAAAAGATGAGGATCAATTTTTAGTGATGCGACTTCTGACATTAAGCAGATTTCATTGTCCTTTGTTGTCACACCAAAAAAGAGAAGAAGTGATTCCAGAAATGGTATCCACTTATCTTGCCATAGAACTAAACCAGAGGTTCCTAATACAAACGAAATTATTCAATACAAAGTGCAAATTGCTCTGAAAAATTACTGTAATCATCATATGGTAAATTCTTATAAATAATTAGTATGACTGATGGAAAATATTTTTAATTTAATTTATTTTTACCTGAAGAAATTAATTTGATAATTTAAATAATTATTTTACATATTGTCAAATATAAAACCAGTAATTTCAGCTCAAAATTTGTAACTACAGCACATAGATTAGAATTTAGAATATTTATAAGTGTTTGAAGAAATTTAAATTTGATTAAATAGGAAAATTTTTTTTTTTCATTTTTAAAAAGCAGTAAACTAATTACAAAATTTGAAATGAGTTATATAATTAAGAACTAATATGCACTATAAATATACCATTTTGAGATGTACCATTAGATTATGATAAATAGAATATTCCAAAAGTGATGCATATATATTTTGTAATAAGCATCAGACATTAAGAATTAAAGCATACTAACTCAAAGAACCATCAATATAACTCTTATATCAATGAGTTTTTTTTTTAAGTCGCCAATATCACAGTGAATTTAATTATTAGCACTTAATGAATTTCTACAGAATCTTCATTGTTCCAATAAAGCCATTTTCATTTGAATGATTAATACATTTACATGCCAAAAAAATTGTGCATGTCCTCTTCAAAATTAACTATTTTTAAAGTTAGCAATTTTTGAAGGAAAGGAAAAAAAACAAGAAAATGTTAAAGCCGTTATTGATACTTATCTGAAAAACTAGATTTCTGAAATAAATAGTCAGATTAAAATTTAAGTTTACTGATAACAGCAAGTAAACTTAAATTAATTACATTTTTAAATATTGCTATTTAATTTTATTTGTTATTAAAATAAATGCAAATTTCTCAGAAAAAAAATAATATTAAATCTCAAGATTCACATTGAATAATAAAATAACTTACTCGCAGTTATTTGGAAAACTTTTGTTAGTATTAAAAAAGTTATTTGTCTTAAAGACAAAAAAAAGGACATTTCACTGATTAAAATAAGGATTATACTCAAGAAAAGTTGGTTAAGGTTCAAAACCTCGTTAAATACGTCACTTTCGTAAATAAATATATGAAAATAATTTTTACACTTTTTGATATAATTGTTGTAGAAGTAATAATTGAGTAAAACAGACTAACCTTCTACATCCACTTTAGACAGACCTTGAAAAGCTGGACCAACTTCAAACCCAACGATTCTCAGCTCATCGTAGATGATCTTTGAGGACAATGCATTGGAATCCTCATTGATTTGGAGGCTGATTTCATTAAATACCGGATTTTCCAGTAATCTTACTTCCCCAGCAGCTACGACAGATTTACCCTCGGTAATCTCAAAGTGTCCAGAAATATCCATGATGTTGACGGAGAAAATCGAAGTAGCTGTTGTAGAAAAAAAAATGACATAAATAAATCTCCAGATTATAATGCTCAATAAAGAAAAGCGATTTTCTAAGCTACGCTATTTTGTCTTATGCATATTGTTTCTTGTCTTATAAAAATTGTAGACTGTTTCTTAAAAGCATAGAAAAATATTTATATTCTAGGTATTTATCATTGATAATGTCAATAGCTTTCATTTCAAAATTGATAATATTTTCAATATTGACTTTCATTTGATTGTGATCAAAAGAAAGAAAATTGTCTTCTTGAAAGGAATATTGAGACAGTAAAGAATAATTTTAAAATAAATAAAATAATAATATAAATTTACATTTAAATAAAATAATGATATAAATAGAAATAAAATAAATAAAATAATAATATAAATTGAAATAATAAAATTAAAATAATAATAAAAATGTAATAATAAAATAAATAAAATAATAATATAAATATGTAATAATAAAATAAATAAAATAATAAATAAATATGTAAAATAAATAAAATAATAATATAAATATGTAATAATAAAATAAATAAAATAATAATATAAATAATAATAATAATATGTAACTAACTGACTCCCTGGCACTATAATCCATGGTCGGCCAAGGTCGATACCTCCTACTGGCAGATTTCGAAACAGATGTTTTCTTCTTAAAAGATAGAATTGTCGGCTCTACACACAGCTGTCTGCAGTCATGTAAGACCAAGGCCTGACTGCCGAGTGACTAGTGTTCTGGTGCTCTGTACAACAGGTTTTGGGTTCGAATCGCGACAATGCCATGGATGTTTGTAGTGATTCGGAATCCATTTTAAGCCGTAGGTACCATGTCTTATATGACCGTAGAGCGTCACAGAACCAATCAGATTTCTCACCCACATCATTCCCAAACTGTAAAAGGGCAACTCAACTCTAGACACAGTGATGTGGTGTAGTAGTAGTCATATTAGATCGGGACCTACAGTTTAAGATAGATTCTGAATCACTACAAGCATCCATGGTACTGTCGGGAATCGAATTCAAAACTTATATCAATGAGCTCCAGAGAGCTGGTCACTCGGCCATCAGGCCTCAATATAAACATATAACATGAGCAAAACACTGACGAAGGTAAAATATGACTGCAGAAAATTAAAATATTTCCTGATCTTTAGCATTGCTTTATTTAGTTTATTTTGAAGTGGCTTCGTCATCTAAAGGTCAAATTATTTCGTTTTAACCGAGAAAAAATAACTTATAAATCAATTTACATAGGTAATTCTTTTGATATGTTTTATGAAATATTTTACATAAATTTAAAAAAAAACGCCAAACGCATTTACATATTTATAAATATTTTTTCATGGTTATTTTATGTCAGTTAATGTCAGCTATTAGATGTTAATTTTTTGTCAGCTATTAGTGATTTGCTGGTGATTATTTTATATCAACCATTAACTGGCAATTTTTTGTCTTATTTTATGCCATATATTAATTGATTATTAATTTTATATCAGCCGTTATCTTTGTTGACTTTTAAACATATTGTGTCAAATGAAATTGAAGTCACAATATATTTCGATAGATTTCGTTATATAATATAATTTAAAGACATTTTTATTACATTAGGCATTAGGGATTCTTGATTCACGTCACATATTGAGAAGACACCTTAACGGCATGGGAAAGAGATGATTTCTTTTCGGTATAATTTTCAATTTAATTGCTCGCATTCATGAAAAATAAGAATATGAGCAATTAAATTGAAAGTAAGGAAAAAAATTGTTGAAATACTGGCCATTAAATTAAAAGTATGGAAAATTTTTGAAATACGAACCATTAAATTGAAAGTAAGAAAAAAATTGTTGAAATACAGGCCATTAAATTGAAAGTATGGAAAAATTGTTGAAATACGAACCATTAAATTAAAAGTAAGGAAAAATTGTTGAAACACGGGCCATTAAATTGAAAGTATGGAAAAATTGTTGAAATACAAACCATTAAATTAAAAGTAAGGAAAATTGTTGAAACACGGGGCATTAAATTGAAAGTATGGAAAAATTGTTGAAATACGAGCCATTAAGAAAAAATTGAGCCATTAAATTGAAAGAAAAAAAAATTGAAGAAAAAGCAGAAAAGATTGTCGCTAGGAAGTCTAACTGTCTATGTTAAACATTCATAATGGCGAGGCGTAATTTGCTTTTTGTTGAAATACGCTTCCAATTAGCATTTGAAATATAATATGCGGAAAGAATTCAGGAAATTTCAGATTAACCAAAAATATCTTTTGAGTTCATTCTTACATTCAACTGACATTTTTATTTTCCGATTTTTCTTCCCACTATCACAGAAAAGTTGGAAGAATATACGAGTTTAAAATTTTAGAGTAATCAAGAAATATATTTCCATTTGACTTTTAAGCTTTAAAATGGACAATAACTGGCACTAAAAAAGATTACGCTAGCCAAATCAAGCCATCTGTGGACATTTTCCTAGTAAGTTCAATTTATTCATTTTCGTTAAATGTGGTAGGACCGTTTTAAAATTTATTACAAAATAGTACATGTGACAGTGTTTATCGGATTTTTAATATTGTTCCGAACTACTTTAAAGATATAACCGAGAAATATAGGAAATTTTGGAAAATGTGAAGAAACTGAAAATAAAATGGCACGTTATAGGTAACGTTTTATGTCCGTTTTTGGGGATACAGCAGACTTAAAAACTCACCATACGCCAACATAAGGAAGATACAATGAAGGAAAATGGACAATTTTCTGTTCCCTCTAGTTGACAACTAATCATTGAATTTTGCTTTTATATTGGTACGTTGGATATTTTCAATGATCTACAAGCGCTAACTGAGTTTATCTTGGAGATTTAAACACCTGGGTAGTTCAGAATCAATTCAACAGATGGAACATGGAGTCTTTGATAAACAATTTTAACTTCACGTTCAAAAATGACTATTTTAGATAGAGAATACAATGAAAAGTATACAAAAAGTGAATGAAATGCCCTTTAATTAATTTGAAATTTTTATTCTGGAACCCGAAATATACTTATTTATACATTGTATTGCGTGAGTAGCAAGATTTATTGTTAATGTTCATAATTAATATTGAATATCAAATTTTTATAAAATAAATGAGCAAAGCTTCCATAAATAAATGCTTAAGCAAAGTTTTTTTTTGTTTCTTACTAAATTTTGTCGACACTTAAGTTTCTATATTTTGCCTAACTTTTTTGTTTGGAACCCAAAGTGGAACCTGAAGACATATATTGATTAATCTGAAATTTTGTGCTTACGTATATGAAACCATTCCACAACTACGGGAAAAGAAGTTCGAAAAATAATCTTTAACCTCCTCCCTATTGCTCATATTACATGTTGTCACAATTATCATTGAAAGCAGTGACATAGTCAATACATTCGAACAATCGCCATTTCGCATGTCAACTTGTGTAACACTAAACCGTAAGTCAGTTATGATTTGAAGTTTTTAAATTCCTTATAATTTTATTTATTTTTAAAAATTAAGCTGTTGTGTATTACCTATTTTAAAATTTTAAACAACAATTAAGTTACTTGGAGATTACACATCAGTGTTAGCAAATTATTTCAAGTCCAGACTAGTTTGGTTTGGTTTGTCGCTCTACGGTCTTTTTTGAACTATTTAGGCTAATTAGACAGAGACCTACGGTTTAACGTGGATTCTGAACAATTAACAAACATCCATGCTACGGTGAGGATTCGAACCGTTAAGTTCAGAAGACTGCATGTGTTTACAAGTTGTGAAATATTTTTGACTCGAAATTTTCTTTTTGAGATCTTGCATAATATTTAATTTTATGTTCTGCATTAGAATACATACAAGCATTACGTTAAATTTGCAATTCAAAATAAATTAAAAAGAATAAAAATTAAAACCTTAAAAAGCATTATCGGCAAACAAATTTCTTTATGCCAAGGCATAAACGAACAAAGATTGCCAGTAAAAATATATTTGTAATGTCCAACACAGACAGCATTCAGTTTGCAGCTCATATGCACTATTCATTTTGGTACTGCATAGATAGTACAAGTTTCACTGGACATCATAAATAATGAAAGAAATTGTGATTGAAGTTTACTCACTAGTTGGATTAATAACAATTTCTTTGAGTATCTTGACATTTTCAGTACTACAGGCATTTCTTCAAAGCTTCTCTGTTGTTTTTCGGCTAATGCCTCCCACGCCAACAGGAGAAGGGCTGAGGGAGGGAAGAGGGACCTGCCCCCACCTTGTACTCCAGCAAGTATGAGTCCTCCTTGTCGAAGTGGAACTCGCGGCGGAACCCACGGATCACAGGACTGTAAACAGGAACGTGGAAGGAATGTCCGTGGTTCCATCGTATGAGGTTGGAAATCATCGGCGTCTTTCTCGGCACAGGGAATGCAACAGATGGGTAGAGTCGCTCCACTTTTGGATTCAAGCCTTCGGTGTACATTCTGTTAGAGAGTGAAAAACGCTTATCTTTTTGAAAATGGGAAGTAACATACTTTTTATATGTAATACCTCATACTTTTAAGTATGTGATATTTATCAAAAAAGTTTGCTCTAAGTACCCTTGCAACAGCCTAACGTGACAGTCTGGTGTGGCTTCACTGCTGATTCCATAATTGTTCCATTTTTTTCGAGGAAGTCACACAGACGGGTTTCAAAACAGTTTCTGTCACTAGTTAGCGATATGTAGCACTGTTACAGAACAACATTATTCCTGAACTACAAGCGCGACAGGCACTCCAAACAGTCACCTTTATGCAAGATGGAGCACCACCTCATATTTCTCTGCCAGTGCAACGTCTGCACGCTAAAAATTTGGGGAAGATCGCATTATCAGTCGCTACTTTAATCCCGCATGGCCTCCAAGATCGCCCGATCTGACACCCTGTGACTTTTGGCTGTGGGGATTCTTGAAGTCAAAAGTGTACCGCGACCAACCGGCATCACTAGCAGCACTGAAAGATGCCATCCGCCAAAATGTGTCTGCCATAACGCAAGAAATGCTACTAAATGCTGTGAACGGTGTGGTGACTCGTCTCACAGCTGTACTTCTGAATGATGGACAGCACATTGAACATTTACTGTAGTACTCATTAACTGTAATTAAGCTGACTTGTAAGTTGTGAACATTTTTTCATTTGTAAATCATCTTTTGGTGCAATAAAACACTATAGCGCCATCTGTTGGTCGCCAACAGAACTATTTTTTTTTCGTTGCCACACAAAACCCGGTTTCTTTTTCCATCTATCTTTGGTGCAAACCGTATCTTTGCATCTTGATTCGTTTTAGAATTATTCATTTTTAAAAGTTCGTTCTGACTTTTTGATCACCCGGTATATCAAAAAGTCCGTTTTTTTACAATTTCTAGAATGATCAGGTCATTCAAAACCCAATTAAAATGTCAAAGTATTCCTGAGGCAGCTTTTTCTCATGGAGTTTAGAAGTCTCTAATAACAGAAATAAAATGAGAAATTCTAATTATTAAATAGTAAGCTAATTATTCGACATCGTAATCACTAATTATTTTTAACAATATAATTAAATAGATTATTGTACATAAAAATTTAAGGAAAATTAACGCAGACTTGCAATGAAACTACAGGAAAAAGAAAATGGAAAAATAATTGCTTTATTTGATTTATGAAAGATTTCAACGATATAAAAAAAACATGTTTGTAACTAAAATGATGAAAGGAAAGAAAACGCTGACATAACAGAAAGATATAACGGCAATAATAATAACTAGAATCCCATTCAAAAATAATTTGAAATTTGTTAGTTACTCTTCATGTTTTGAAAATGCAGCCGACTAGCAAACAAACAAATTAGTAAATTCATTTACTTCTTCTTGAATTTCAGTTTGAAATCATTGTAAACAGTGAAACGTATTCATGCTACTCCTTTATTGCAAAAGGCTCAAATAAACAGTACTTGAAACTTGTGCAGAAAAGTTTATTCAATTTTTTGGAGTGAAACGTAAACAGGCACTCCCTACGAAACGGTTTACTATAACGGAGCGGGAATGAAGCTAGATTTTGAAGTTCACTAATATGTAATAGAGTTCCTATTGTTTGCTGAATTACACCAAATATATTGTTTTTGCATTTTATATGAAAATATTGTTAATATTGTACTGCTAGCAGCTTTTATATTCAAAAAATTTATTTTCTAAAATTATTGTTAAATACAGGGTGATCCAACAATTAAAACAATCCTTAAACATGAATTATTGGAAATGTAATAAAGGTAAAAGATGTCGTTTACATGGAAAGAACGGGCATGAAGTACATGTACGTATCCATGAAGTGTTTTTTGTTTATTAAAATATAAAAAATTAGCTCTTGATTAATAATCAGATTTCATTGTCAAAATATGGATTAGTTACATGATGGTAATATATATATATAAGAGCAGTTTGAGCGGCTAACGTTATTCTTAAGACGGGTTGTTATTATTCCTCCTCTTTTTGTAGGCAGTTTCAACACATGGAGAATGCCCCCTCGCATACTGCTGTTCCCGTGAACGAATACTAAGCTCAGCACTTACGGACTTGCGTGTCTTCAATAGATCCTTGCACTATATGACCATCCAGATCTCCAAGCCTAATACCTCGTAATGTTTGGTTATGGGGATAATTAAATTTAAAAGTTTACCTCGGAACACTTGCTTCGTTGGCAAGATTTAAAGGTGCATTCTAGAAACAAGTGTACGTAATCTACCAGAATTGCATAATGCTGTGAATAGGGCGGTGCCTCATTTGACAACTGTGTATTGAATATTTTTTGGTCACTAATCTTTCTAATATATTGCCTTATGTAACGCATAGCTATTCAAATTATTGTGTTAAAATGAATTATAGTGTTAATACTTTGTTATTTAAAAAAACCCTGTTCTATTTGTGCAAACGTCATATGTTTATTGGTTTTCTAATTATTATTTTTCAAGTTAGTCGTGATTTTGCATCTTGTAGAATACATAAATCTTATCTCATTCATCTTCTATTATGATCATACGATCCTCAGAATTAACTAATAGTAAATGAATATTGTTTTCCTAAATTTCATTATGAAAATTTATAGTAATTTTATTTTTTAGATCATGTGAGAAGTAGTTTTAAAATGCATCCTTTCTTTCTGAAGATACAACTTTTTCAATGTGATATTGATTAATGTAATTTAATACATGAATTAATTTTCTTTTTAAAACCTACCTGCCTAAACACTCTAGGAGCACCTGCATATCTCCCCTCGATTCTTTATTCATGAGGGCTAAATGAGATACTCCATTTACAATGGGTAGTGTAGGTACGCCCCACCTCTACCACCAGTGCTCTTTGTGGGATTTGGCGAAGGGCTTCGCTGGAGGGCGCCACAGATATCAGCCTGTGCGCGAAATACTCGGCGTTGGCCAATCTGTTTTTGGGTTCTGGATAAGACGAATTGATCCAACGTTGGGATCTCGCGGCAGGTACTTTAAAACCTGTAATATCGAAGTGAATTAGTCTGGATAGTTAAAAAATGTGCTTAGGAAATTTTGAAAAGTTTATAATTTGACATTTTAGTGTATATACAAATATGATCATACTCGTATCTCCCATTTGTATTTTTTTTTGGGACACCACGAGTTAATTTGTGTGAAAATTAATTTTTAATTCTGGAATAAAAGAAATATTTTGAACAGCCTTATATTATTCTGAGGCAAATGTGAGTTAACTCGAGACATTATACATCTAATAACTATCATTCTATTGAGATTTCATGTCGTTTTACAAACATTTAATTCGATTTCCTTCAGTAACCCAAAAGCTTTGTAATGAAACTTCGTGTTATTTAATGTTAGTTTAACATTTGCATTAATTTTCTTCCCGAAATGTGTAAAAACGAAGACATTTTTAGTTCTAATAACAGTGATGCATCGTATGATGATCTCAAAAGCTCTGGACGGCCTGATGGCCAATTGGGTAGTGCCTTTGCCTTTGGTACCACAAGCTTCAGTTTCGAATCCTGGCGGCATGGATGTTTGTTAGTGGTTCGAATCCACATTAAACAGTAGGTCCCGGTCTAACTAGCTTGAAAAAAATGCAAAAATATTAACAGTAAAAAGCGACAAACCAAACCAAAAGCTCTGCAGATGAAATAGCGGATTATAGTAAATAAAACAAGGTTAAAACTTGATTATCTAACAATTTATATTCTTGATTTTGTTAAAAAATTGTTCCGAGCAAACTACATTTGAAAAAAAAAAGAAGATTCATTAACGGTTAAGCTGATTCAAGACTTATTAATCGTGATGCATCGTATGTGGTTGGTGAATTAATTAAGAAATTAATGTAAAATCTTTTCATGACAAATGTGTCACTTTTAGGAATTTTATATTGCCATGGATATCGAAAATTTTCTAATTCCATTCAATTTTTTGTTAAAATTTTTAAAAAATCGATAATTTTTTTTAATATTAAAAAACTTTGTAATTTTTTTTTCAATTCTTGAAAATAAATAATTATTTAATTCATGATAAACGAAAATAACATAAATAGTTAACTTTTTAATTTGTCTTATTCATAAACAATATAAAACTTTTACTCTCATTACATCGTAAGTAAAAGAAAAATACTCAAGCTTTTTTTTAAATTCCCTAAAATTTCTTTGAATAAATTCGTTTTATTTGCCATACTGCTGTACAAATTATCTATAATTATTACTTTTATTAATAAAAAAATTGATTTTATGTTGTTAAATGCTGATTTACAAACTAATTTTAATGTTAAAGACAGATTATTACAGTTCCATATTTTTTTAAGACTCCTTAATTTGTAATTACACACCTGAATACTTACAATAGTAGAATGAAATTTTATAACCTAATAGAATAAACCACTATGTGATATGGAATAAAAATAATTTTTTACTCTCATTAGAATTTCAAGTATTTTCATTGAACTCCTGAAGTAATAAAACATTAATCTCATGAATTAGATCATTTATAATAATTATAATTTATATTAATTTATTACTTTTTTTAACTCTGATTCGAGTACAAAAGTTATAGAGTGAAGTAGCTCCCTGCGAAGAATAGAACAAATAGGATCTTCCTTCCCAGAATATTTCTCTAGCTGGAGGAAAACTATCTTATCGTCTGCTGGACAGGGACCACCTCTGCGCCCCCCACAGAATATCTGTAAAGAAAAGTAGAAGAGTGTCAAAAGACTCTGTCATGTGAACTTATGGAATAGTATATGAATTGCAATCCGAACTCCAAATCCAGATTGAATAGTTTTTATTTTTATTGTTGCAGGTTTCAATTATTGTAAAAATAATGCTGAAAAAGTTTTTCAAAAATTCTAGATAATATCGATTAATAAATTATTTTTAATATTCTTAACCAAACTTGTGGCCTAGAAGAAATAGCCACAGCTATTGTGTAGGACGGTTCAGATTCGAATTCTCCTGCAGCATCCATTTCAGTCACTACTTTCGGTCAGAAAAAGGACACTATTGGAACAACTTATAAAAGCATCTATAGCAGGGATGGGCAAACTACGGCCCGCGGGCTAAGTCCGGCCCGCGGATAAATTTTAATTTGCCGGTTCAAGGCAAATTAAAAAGAAATATATATTATATATCCCTCTCCTTTTCTACTTTGATAAAATATTATTTTTCTTCCTTTTAGTCAAAGGACTGATGATCTTTTACTTTCTCTATTTGGATATTTTTACCATGTCTTTCAACGTAAATTGTGAAGCAGTGCGGTCAGATTTACAGGTTGAATTCATTGAGTTGCAATCTAACAATCATCTCAAGCAGTTCCTAGATATGCCAGAATTAGAGTTTGATAAATCATTATCGAAAATAAGTTACCCAAATTTAATATCTCACGCCCAGAAAATCAGTGCTGTGTTTTCTTAATCTTATATAGGAGAACAAGTGTTTTCAACTATGAACCTTAAAAGAATTATTTCAGAAGTAGACTGATAGACGAGCATTTAGCTTCGTTCCTTAGAATCAGTACATCGCACTTCGAATCTCAATATAAGGAACTTTTAAAAAGGAAATCGCAATTTCATTCATCTGATTAACATATTTAAATTGTAATACTTGTATAATGTTTTTAAAATTTTAGAAAAATTTATCTCGGCCCACCAAACTTTTTTTCCGATTTTTGGCCCGTGACCGAAAAAAAGTTTGCCCATCCGTGATCTATCGTCAGCTTACCTGGAGAGAATTTTCTAGTTTTCTTACAATATACGCAAATGAAAGGCAGAAAAAGTATTAAATGTGGCTAAAAATACTTTTGGAAGGCAATGCTTTTCCTTCCTCCTTCACTTGTGCACGGTTCTAGACAAGACCAGACAAACAAACATGTATATATATATATATATATATTCTAAATTTTTATTTATTACTTTTTCCAATTCTCTAAATAGTTTTAAACCTAACATATAGAATTAAGCAGAACTTTGAATATCCATAGAAACAACTACAATTTTCCATCAATCCTAAATTGCATTGATTAATAAATGGATATAATTAAACCCTAAATGGGGTTAAAATGAACATTAATAAATGTATATAGATAAATCCTAAAAAAGAATATTAAATGGACATAAAATCCTCATTAATGAGCAATTAGAGATCCATTATATTTTTTCCTATTAGTGTAAGTAGGAATAATCCTAATCGCATAAAAATTTCGAAACATTTTATTTGGTATCTTCTGTATTGAAACATATTGCTCAAAATTTCTCTGAAGATTTAAAAAATTTGGAGCATTCATGAGCCAGTTTGTTTACAAGTTCTATTTTTACTTTGTTTTTTTTTCCTTTCTAATGCAGCTGGCAAACACTTAGACATCTTGGTCTTGGATGCCTTAAGGCAAACGCTGCACAGACGTTACTCACTTTGCATTACCCAGGGGGCACGTGTCACTTGAAGATAAGCCACGGACGCGGAGTAACAATGCCCCCGCAACGCTTTACGATCTATTAGACCGGGACCTACTTTTAAAGTGGATACCGAACCACTGCAAACAACCATGGCCCCGCCGGGACTCGAACCCGAAACCTGTGGTACCGAGCACCAGAGCGCTAGCCACTCGGCCAATCAGGCCCTTTTTTACTTTGTTTGTATGGTTTTTTTTTTACTCCCAAGCTAACACAGAAATGAATGAGGGTTATATTTTCTTTAGGCGAAATGTATTAAAAAAATTTTTGGTTTGTCGCTCTATGGTCATTTTTGCACGCTTTGGGCTAATTAGTTGGGGACCTAGAGTTTAACGTGGATTCCGAAACACAAATAAACATCCATGCCACCGCCGGGATTCGAAGCTGTAGCCTGTGGTATCAATGACCAGAGCACTAGTCAGTTGGCCATCGGACAGCTCAAAAAAGGAGGAGACTCAATGACGATTGAGGCAGCATTTGTGGAGACTCAAAGAATAATAATAACAAAAAGAAGGGTTCAATTAATTTTGAAAATTGTTGCGTCCGTTCTCGTGAACATACTTTAAAAAGTTGTGTTTATGAATGAGACATGAGACTACATTAACCTATTCCACGGTAAAAAATTTTTTCCAATTAATTTTCTAAAATGCTCATTCCTTATGTGGATTGTGATGTGTGGTTGAAATTTCTCTCAGCATATTTTACCTGAAGCGTCAGTAATGTGTTTTGGGTTTGTTATTCAGCATCGCTATAAGCCTAATTTCTTTAACATTTGTGATACTAACAAAATATACAGTGTAAATAAGAATTGAAAATTTAACTAAGGAAGATTTGCAAACATTCTAACAGTCCCGATATTCAAAAGAGAAATATAAAAAAGAAGTGAACGTAGAAACGATTTCTCAGCTTAGGAACTATTTTCTCTGTCACGCTATGCATATAACGTTGAAGCATTGAAAACAGGATTTTCTGGTAAGAAGAGAAAGCATGATAATTCTGATTGGGGAGTAATTTTCTCAAGTTTCAGAGGGCGATGAGTGTCAAATCTTTTATATAATATTTACAGATACTGATCTTACTGTGTCGCCATCTGTTGGAGCATAAGTCAACCAGTTTCAGGTTGTTGAATAAGTGACATATCTAAGATACCAATCCAGTGAATGTAAGAATTAATACAGATAAAAGGGGTTAATATTGGCAAAAATATTAAAATGCACTTCGAAATCTAATAAACTTCTTAGTGTCTTCATTTCACCCTTTTTGTTTGTGGATTTCATATGACAGTAATTGAAAATAACGTACTAATAATATATAATGTAATAAATGTTCAAAGCATTAAAGGCTTGATCCTCAAAGATACAAAAATATGTTCAACGGACGAAATTAAACAAGCTATTACTCCTTAAATGTTTATCATTTTACTTAAATTAGATATACTTACCAGTGACTGATGTTCCATTCATCCGAAATTTTACTTGCTCTATTGATTTTCCGCAGAAGTAAGCAGCTAGTATTGCCTGCTCTGCTGTGATGCAGCCATCTGAATATGTACTAGCAAGTTCACCGATGCCATAACCAACAATCTTGTCTGAGGTTATGCCCATATATTTTAGGAGGTCAACAAAAGCTATCTGAAAAATATCACTTTGCTTATCATAGACTATATGAGACATTATTCTGGTAATTATTATTTATTTAAAACTGGTGAGTTTTTTATGCACCTATAATTACTGGTTGAAAAGCAATTGAAGAAGTTAGTTGTCAGTACCTTTCGGATTATATGACACCCTATTTTTGCATCCCTCCTTCAAATTTTAAAATATTTGAGAGATAATTTATGTGATTATCGATTAAGATGGGCAATTTAAATGTAATTTGAACACATTGACTTGTAAATCTATAAACATTTTATTCTAAACCATTTTGCCTATATTTTATAAACTTTTTTTTTTTTATTTCGTATTATAAAACATTTATATGAATTCATTTCAATTTCTATTGTCTTTAAATCAGTAATTTTCAATAAATTATTGTAGTGAAAGAAGGAAAAGAAATTATATTTATATATCTTCCAAAAAATTAACAATGTTGTAACAAATGAACAATGTTGATTGAAGAATAAAAAAAAGGTAAATATTGACTCAAATTTATAAAATATTTAACAAATAATTACATAATATTAGCAATAATCATACGTTAATAAACAGTTATGCATTATGTATAGTGTTATATAAGTCACATTTGTTAATTATTTCTGACTTTAAACCAATGAGAATTGGAATTTTGTCTTCAAGCATAACAAACTACTAAATACAGGTGGCCAGGGCTTAATATATCCAAAGGCAATAGTTTATACTGAATAAATCACACGTTCTTAGTTAATATAAATAAAGGGTTATCCGTTGATATATTTCTGGTTTTTTCTTATCAAGATCGTTTGCACACTGTCAGTAGTTTGCAAAGCATAAGCGTTTACAATGCGACATCGCTACTGTCATACTGAACCGTATCAAAACAATACGAATTAACTCTTGTGTAATTGTTGTTTAGGGATGAATCTATTGTTTTACACTTTGCGAATAATTTAGCGGACATAATGGAAGTTCTGAAGTATTGAGAATCCCTTAAAAAAATTTAAGGAGCATATGATAAGTCAATTAACGTTAGAAATGCACAAAAGAATCAGCAGCAGAACTGATAAATTTACATTTTGACTATTTATTAACACGTTGGATAACTTTGCTGTTTATATATTTTTTGAAATTTCATCTTACAGCTAGAAAGGGGTTCCAAGGTTTCTAGATGTTATCGATATTCTGTATAGGAGATACTGTATAGATCCCCCGCTTCCTTCTTAGGGTTTTCGACATGCATAAGTTTTTTTTACATACGTTACATACATTCGGACGTTTTTGCATAAACTTCATCAAATTGATTGTGCACAGCAAAAAAACTCACAATTTGGAGGACTTGCTGCGTATTTCTATAGTAGTTGATTTAATAGTTCTTGAAATGATATTAAACGCATGGAAAGAAAGCTATTACCATTTGGACATCTGCATATGCAGCTGCTACACCTGCATAATAATAGCGCTCAAGCTATTTAGTTCATACAATTGAAATTTGAAACTGATTATATATCGTTTTCTATGTATAAGTCATTATTTTTTGATACCTTTCATATCCTGCAGACAAAAGTTCATACTCATTTTGAAATCTCTATATATATTGCCCAAGTATTGTAGCATATGTCTAAACATACAGCAGCTTTTTCGTCGTTTTTAATCAAATTTTTTTTCTAATGCTGCATTTCGAGGAATAGGCTACGAATATGCTAACTTGCCTGTAAAGAGCATGTTGCAAGAATTGATAACAAGATGTCATGATCTTGTCCCATATTGTTTTTGTTAGTTTTTTAAAATTTCGGATATATCTATTCCGTATGGATTGAGTGCATTTGTCATTCTTCTTAAGGATTGAGTGAAGATGTCTATATTCAACAACTGTTCTTCTATTTTTGGAAGAACATGTTGTATGTCACCAAAGATGAACCACACCTGTTTCTTTGTGTGATGGGGAAACCTGAAATATGAATATGTTGTAATCAAAAACGGAATTTATGTTACTCTGATTAAAATCTAAATTAGGTGAATAAGAACAAGGAACTTATTTGAATATTACGAAGTGACACAGTAATTTATGTTTAGATCTAGTCTGCTATTTCAGAAACAAATCTAAAAGAAACACATATTTCTTCCTAGTAAGCAGATGTAGATACATTTTTTTATTGAGGGCGTTGGGGCTTAAACGAGATTAATTCCTCATTATTGTTGACTATAAACTTTGCTGTTTCACTGTAACTATTTGTTATGAGAAATGCATTTGTGTTATTAAAAATTAATTATAGGGGACTGATGGCTGAGTGGCTAGCTCTCTGGCACTCGGTACCATAGTAGGTTTTGAGCTCAAGTCGCAGCGGTGCCATGGATGCTTGTAGGGGTTCAGAATCTACTTTAAGTCATAGGTCCCGGTCTAATAGGATCGTATAGCTTTGTGGGGGTAGTGTAGTACTCGCGTCCGTAGCATATTCTCAAGCTACACGTGCTTCCTGGATAGTGCTAAATGAGTAACAGCGGTGCAGCTCTTGCTTATGACATAAAGATTAACTGTCTCTGTATTGCCAGCTGTATTAGAACAGCAACAAATTAATTATTTTTTTTCTGAAGATTACTTTTGTCTCATTAGGCATTGCTATGCTGATAAATGCTTAATTATATACTATATGAAAAGGAATAGACCATTGTACAAAAAAGTACTAAAGTAAAGCATCAATGTTTTTCGGAATAGCGATAAAATTTTTTGTGGTACTACATAATAATGTTAACGATCACAAAAACATTTTCAACATTACGTACCTTTATTTCAGAGGCGAGCTTATGTCCTCCTTGGAAGAGGGCAAATCCTCTATGGGACTTTAAATGGACAGGAGCAAAGGAAAGCTTATTTAGCAAAGCGAAGAACTCGTTTCCAAGATCTTGGCGGCCTTCTACAAAGCGGAATACAGCATCCACCCCCTCGTGCGTTGTGGCTGGGAATAGGACCAGTCTGGCCAAGTTCTGATCTGAATTGCAGCCAAGAGATTGATAGATTCCTCTTAAAAGTGTTTCTACGATCGTTCCTCCGAATCCCAGGGATGATGGGGATGTATTCCCTCGTATGGGGTGTTGGCTTGGTAACAACCTCCACATTTCCTTGAAGCAGAGGTGTGCAACAAGGATTGGGAAATTTGTACTTTGAATTGGGTGGAATGCTGTCATTTTCGAAAACTAATATAGCGTTGATCAGACCACATATTCCTGAAACAGCAAGCACAACCATGAACAGGATTTTACCCACAAAAGTCTCTAAAATTGGCAAGCCAATGTCAAGAGTTATTTCAAAATTGATTATCATACAGTGATATAAACATACATTTGATTTACTATTATAAAATATTGATTATTATCAATACTTATAAATAATAATACAAAATAACAATTTATAAATATAATAATACAAAAATAACACTTTATTCAGCATATTTTGTTAACATCGTCAAAACAAGATATAATAGTTAAAGTAATTTTTAAAATAAATTAATTCATAAATATGTGTCTTTTTTAAACCAAAACTCAAGACAATTATTGCACTATTATAACTCTCTTGAAAGACGTTTTTGAAAACTTATTTGATTCTTTTTATGTTCTTAACCCTTAAATACTTTTGTCAAACTTTTTATAGAAAAAAAAAAAATTTTCCAATAATGTATTACACATATGATTTTTTTTCTACAGAAAAAAATCATTGTAAATCATCATATGTATTCAATATCATATCATCATATGTATTCATTAAAAAAATCATATGTATTTTAAGGCGTTATTTTTCTCTAAGTGACAAAAATGTGATTTTTCACATAAGAAATTAATAAATGAAAAATTATGTTTCTGTAAAAAATAGCAGTATAATAAGCGAAAAAATTTGGGGGTGTATTGAATTAAATTTATGTACGGATCATAAAATATTTTTCAAAAATATAAATAAATAATTAATGGTGATAAAATATAATTATAAAATAAACTATTATCCCCGTCATTTTCCAAATTGTAAATGCAACTGTTTGAGAATCACATCTGCAGAGTACCTGAACTTTGCTTCGGTGTGCCCGATGTTGCCTTTGACAGTGCCCAAGAAGAGCGGCTTCTTCCTGTCTTTGCAAAAGATTGCCGCCACAGCATTCACTTCTATAGGGTCGCCCACCGGAGTTCCTGTCCCGTGGGCCTCCACGTAGTCTATTTCATCTGCATCCACACCTGCATCAGTGAGCGTGTCTAGCAATATCTGCCTTTCCATACTTGTAGAAAGGAACGGTGATACCTGAGTTCATCAATAGTAGATTATTTCCGAACATAAAGGAATATACCAATACCTAAACAATCATCAATAAAGAAGACTCACAATTTTTAAAGAAATCTTTCGACTCTAACAATTTTGATTATGCCCTTCTAAATACTAAATATTAAGTAAAATAATAATATTAAAATATTAAGTATCCAGAAAGTAATTCTAAATTCCAGTGAAGAACTATTTTATTTTTTATATGATCCTTCTTCAAGCATTCTGTTTAATGAAGGGGTGGATGTCCTCTGTGCAACACACAAACATAAAAATAATGATCTCTTATTAATATTGGGATCTGAACAGAAAATTAATAGTAAAACATAGCAATTGGTTCATGTTTAGAGATACGGAGATAGTCGGTTCCCTCAGTTATTTGAAATAGTTGTGAAAAAGGAAATATGGAAATATGTAAATTTATATATTTATATAACTTATAATAATTTGTATTTTATATAGTTACGTTTACGGACAGAAATGTATATGTTTCCTATATCGTTAAGGAGAAATAGATAAAACATAATAAAAGTTAAAAGAAGTTTAATAGTTAATAAAAAATAAAGCTATATGCTAAAAGATAATAAAAAAAAAAAAATTGATCCTATAATCCTTTTTAAAGTAGCGTAATTTTCTGAAAAAAAAATTATGATATTATTTTTAGAATGAGACTATTTTAAACAAAAAATATCTTATTTAATCTTTTAATGTGTACAATTAACTTATATTATGATGAATTAAATCCAGTTTTGAATTATATAATCATTTTCCGATTAAATTTAGTGGAAACATTTTCATGCATCAATTTTTATACTTCAAACGTTAGTATTTCACAAATACGTATGACAGAGAAATTTTGAGCGTGCTCTAACTAAATTTAAATGAAATCGAAATGTTTAATTTTATATGTGTTTAATATGTTTTATAAATGTTTATACTATTTTTTTTCCTAAGAATTTCTCGGACAGAATTTTTTAAAGAATTAAATTGAAGTGGATTTTTTCAGTATTGAACGCTATTTAATAAAGAGGGTTGCATTAAATCCTGTATGCTCTTTTTATCACGTAAACCTTCTGATATGATTTTTAAAATACTAGAACAAATTTAATGACTTGGAAAAAGTAGGAAAACATACGATTTTCTGCTGAAATTATAAAATTGAATCTTTTACACTGCTGTAAGAAATTATTTACATGGTTGGAATTGGTTTACCTTCAGGTATTCGTCCTGATGAGCAGAACCTGATAGCCTCTATTGTAGCGTACACTCGTCTTGCCACTTTGGCTTTTTGCACGAAAATGGCGACAATCGCTTCTGCCTTTGTCATGCCATCACCTACAAAGCAGTTATAAAGCATGTTTATCTCATAAATAAATAAAACAACCTTGAAATGGGGCCCCTTTTGGCCCGAGTGTTCAGCGCTCTGATGCTTGGTACTACAAGGTTCGTGTTCAAAAAGTGCACCGGCAATACCATGGATGTTTGTAGTGGTTTGGAATCCACTTTAAACCCTAGGTCCCGGTCTAATATGATTGTAGAGCGTTGTGGGGTTAGTGTTACTAGCATATCTTCAAGCTACATGTGCCCCTCTGTGTAGTGTTAAATGAGTAACAGGGGTTGACTGTTTCTGTATTGCCAGCTGCATTAGAACAACAACAATGTCCTTGCTTTAAAGATTAAAAAGGATGTTAATCAAAAATGTATGTAAAATTCATTCGTGTCAGATTGAGTGTGAAACTTGAGAAATTCTTCTTCAATTATTTGTATAAATCAATTTACCTGCAAGAGTTTATTAATCTTTTCAAGAAAATTTGTTTTATTTAATTTTAAAATGTACATTAAAACTAAACTCCAATATATCCTAAAGATTTAAGAGAAATGGAGCATAATTTAGATTAATATATTTCACATCTTTTTCGGTATTATTTAAATATGTTTATCGTCAAAAAAAAGGTTGTATTGATTTTTCGAATTAGATTCCAGAAATTTATCTTTTACACTTATTTTTTGGTACATGCTTTGAAATGTATCGATATCAATAGTCTTAAAATGGAAAACAGCTATTCATACTGATATAAATTACCAGACGTACTTAAAATATGATCAGCATGTTTGTTTGCGTTACTGCTACTACACCACATGACTGTGACTAGAGCTGAGTTGCCTCTTTACAGTTTGGGATTGTTGTGGGTGAGAAGAAGGCTAATTAGGCTCTGTGACGCTCTACGATCATATGAGACCGGGACCTACGGCTTAAAGTGGATTCCGAATCATTACAAACCTATGTCCCCGCCAGGACTCGAACTCGAAACCTGCGTTGAAGCACTACTGAAATTATTATTTGGATTTTGAAATTCAATTATTATTGAATGAGAACTTGATTGCATCAATCTGGTCCACTTCCCTCACAGGCCATACATTTGATATACCTACTTTATGCATGCATTACATGTTGATGTATTTTTAAGCAATTAGTATAAATCCCCATAACAACTAACCCAACCTCATACATTTAACTAGTTTAAAAGGAATATAACAAAGAGCTTTTATGGAACATAATAGTTTTTACAGTTTTTTTTTTTTCCTATATTGAGTGTTTATTATATTAAATTATTTACACTCGAGAGCCAAAACATTATGACTACCTGTCAATAACGAGTTGGCCCACCTTTGGCGTGCAACACAGCTTCAACCCGCCTTGGCATGGATTAATACCACCACTTAATACCAGTTAAATACCACTTCCACCTGATCATGTGCCTTCCACGTCACCCAAGGCGAGTTCATTGAAAAATGTAGGGATGGTTATAATGTTTTGGCTCTTGAGTGTATACTACATTACTAACATCCTTTTTCAACGGATTATATTTCTGTATTCTTTATTTTAATCCAGGTAAATAAATTCGTTTTTATAATTTGTATTTTCTCATAAATAAATGTTTCGTTATATTTTAGCGTTTTTAATAAAAATTTTATGAAGTAGATTTGTTATTAAGTTTTAAAGAGTTAGTTAAAAAGATCTTTTAATTCCCGGACCAAAATATATGTGCATAATAGCTAAAGGTAGAAGTGCCAAAGATACATTTTATTGCAATGGAGTGTAAATGGTTTCGTAATGGGCAGGATGATTTACAATAAGGATCCAGACCAACTTGGTTGCTTTTCATTTTTTCAAAATTTACACTAGCAGTATAATTAAGAAGGATCTTATGGACGAGTGACTAACGTTCTTCTCGAGGCCACAGGTTTCGAATTCGATCCCGGCGGTGACATGAATGCTTGTAATGGTTCGGAATCCATTATAAAACGTAGGCCCTGGTCTAATATGACTGTTGAGCGTAGGGCTGACAACCCTGCAAGGTAAAAAAAACATTCCTGTCTCGAAATCTGCCACCATGAAGCTGTTGAGCCATTGAAGAAGTATAATTAATTAAAATTTGTAATAAAAATAAGAGCAATTATTTTTTTCTATGCATGTAAACCATGCATAGAAAAGAATCAATCCATTTTCAAAATAAACAACGTCTCAATAAGTTTGTGGACTATCTATCTTTGTTTCTCGTGTGCATGACAAACCTAGTTTAATAGTCTTGATGGATTTGTAAAATAAACATTATGCAATATTTCGAGTAAAATTCATCTTCTTTTACTCGATGCTCATTCTTGCAAAAATTTAGAAAAGTTACATTTTTTCTTGAAATAAGAGTCTTATTTAAATGATTATAACTAGAGGTTTAAAATTAAGGATTAATGAACAATCGGACAAATTAACGATGAATTAATCAACGCCAATGAAAATTTTAAGCCATACTCGTTTCATCGAATGGTATGGCGTTTCCTGTTTTTGAAGCAAATCCTCCTCCAATACTAAGTCTAGCCAGGAAAGGATGCAACTGCAGCTGACACCCACTGACAACAGCTGCATCCACAACACCTTGTCTCATATCATTGACAGCCATCCAGAGAGCTCCGTTGGAAGAAGAACACCCGGAATCGACGGTGAAGCTTGGACCTACGACATCAAGAATTAGAATGAAATTTCTAAGAATTAAATTTATATTTTATGCTGTCATAATTACACTAATTTTTTTTAATGATTTTGTTAACATATTCAAATAAGAAAATTTAATATTTCATTGCTAAATAAGGTAAATAATACTAATATATTTCAAACTTTACAAAGGGAATATTTTGTAGAAAGTTCATTAGAAAGTTCGATAGTTTCATATCCACAAAAAGTTTAAATAATTGTTCATTGTTGGTATTAAATTACATCAAAAATATTTTTTTTGTGTTAATTTTTCTTTCAATTCGTTTCATAATAAATTTAAGATGACAATAGTTAACATCCCAGAATAGCATTAATTTAAATGAATATATTTCAATTATATATATATATATATATCAACCTACATAAATAATACATTCAAAAATATTAGTAATCATTACGAAATAAAAACAATACAATTTTCCAGATTGATAAATACAAACAAAAGAAATATCTTCCCATTATTCAAATTTTCAAGCAAAATTTCCTCACCAACAAAGATATCAATAAAATTAACTTTGATTAAAAATTTTTCAGGAAACTTAAAAAAGAAATATGCACTTTAAATTTTAAACGCAAATTCTAGCAAGAAATATAATACCTGTAAATCCTAAGGCCTGTGTAGTTTTATTAGACATCATCGTACGGAAGTATTCCAAATGATCAAAAGTTCTTTCAAATTCATAATAAACTTTTTGAGCATCATCATTTATGCCAGCATTATAAATGCCTGTGTTAGTTCCTTTTAGATCAATAGCATCATAACCTAGAGGGAAAAAAAGTAAAAAATTAACCTACAATTAGTTATTTGCAAGCTTATAATGCTTTTAATTATTTAATAATTATTCGTATTTGTTACTTTTGTTAACTTTTCCATCAAATTTGATTGATTTAGTAATATTATCCTCAATTGATGAAAACTGTACCCTCTAAAATCTATCTTGAGCATATTATATGCAAATTTTGAACAAAATAGAGCTTGCTATTAAAACTCAATGAAAATTTGCGGCAGCCTGCTGGCCAATTGGCTAGCGGTTGGTACCACAGGCTTCAGGTTCGAATTCTGGTAGTGGCATGAATGTTTTTTAGTGATTAGAAATCCACGTTAAACTGTAGGCCCTGGTCTAATAAGCCCAAAGTGTGCAGAAAATGACCGTAGAGCGACAAATCAAACCAATGGAAATTTGCGAAACTCACAAAAATATAAGGCAGTAAAAAAGTATTCCCTGATCTTAACGAATACTGTTTTACCTAAACGGTTTAACTTTTTCAATGTTTATCTTTATCTGTTATTATTATAATCATATTATAACAGATATAATCATATTATTATCATTATCATATTAATTTTAGTTATTTCGAGGAATTTAATGCCAGTGATCTCTCAGAAATGTTTTTCGTTGTATTTAGGATAATGTTTTCTCATGGATGAAAGGGTTAACATTATCACTTTTCAATAATCTAGCAGAGATTACCAGCAATATTTAAAATGTGCTGTTATTCCGTTTTCAAATAATTTTTTATATGTAAGGTAGTGATCATTTTCATATATATATATCTGTAATCACTTAACTGTTTTAAGAAATAAACACTTAACTGTTATTTTGCAAAGGAAAACTTCTTAAATTAAACAAAATTAAGATAAAAAATAAAGCATTAATCAACTTGAAATAGTCTTTTATATTAGTAACAGTAACAGCCAACAACATAAAGTAAGAATGTAAAGAATTTATTAAAAATTTCTTATTAAAGTTGAAAATTTTGAATTGATTTAATTTAAGTATGAAAATATGCTAAAAATGTATCATTTATTAAAATACTGTCCTACTCAACAGTTAATCAGTCTCATTTTTATTTAAAATAAAAAAGGGACATATTTAAAATAAATTACAACGATTATTTTAATATTGTTAATTGTTTATGATGATAACGAAAATAATTAAAAAATTTTCACGAGATATTTTTAAAAGTAATTATAAAAATTTGTATTAAAATAAACTATGAAATCTAAAAAAAGTTAAGCATAAATATAATTTTTCAAATTAAATTTCTATAAATATTTCAGAGATTCATTTGGATAAGTAGTAAAATATTTATTTTTCCTTATGCATGAATTGAAAATTGCTGTGTATCCTCTCTCCTCACAAAAATGTCTTTTTTTCGTCATAATTGAATTCATATATACAAAAAAAAATTAAAATACCTGCATCTGCAATAGCTTCATAGGTGACTTCCATATGGATTCTGGTCGCTGGTTCCATTCTGTTCACCTCTTCATGAGAGAAGCCAAAGAATTCAGCGTCCAGTTTATCCAGTTCTTTTAGAAGCCCATTAGAAGGGTAAGGCACACCGATATCACCTGTTGAGATTGCAGATTTCATAATTCTTAATATACAGATAACAAATAAAAAATAATTGAGAGAATATAAGATAGGCTGGTAATTAATTTAGAAATGATAATTAGTAAGTAATTAAGGCTAAGGCAAGTAATTAATTTACTCATTAATTTCAAAATTGATTGAGTAAAACAGAGAATATAAGGTAGACTCAACCCGTAGTAAAATCTTAACGAGAACACTTTACCACCTTACATAAAGTGTTACTTTACTATATTCCTATGTTGCACAAAATCAAACTATTTACTATGCGCTTAATTTCTTATTAAAACAAATTTTCTGAATTTTCTGTATTTAAAGATAATAAACAATGAAATATATTTAAAAAAAACAACTGAGATCTGCTCGGCAAATTTCAACTTATCATGTGGGAACATTTAAGAATAGATGAATAAACTCGGAAATATGTCTATGTTTAATAAAGCACGACATATATGAAACAATTGATTGGAATACTACAAGAATGGCTACATGAATATAGCAACATTTGAATAGATCAGGATGAATTGTTCAAGAATCTCTAACAGAATATACAAAAGACGATAAATGTCGTCATAAATGAAGAATTAAGTATTCCAAATTGTACAAGAAACGTTATCACATTCAATAGCCAAAAGAATATATCAAAGTTTGAAAATTTTAGGTATAAATGAAGAATGAAGTATTCCAAATTTTACAAGAATCACTATCACATTCAATAACCAAGTGAATACATCAAAGTTTGAAAATACTAGGCATAAATGAAGAATGAAGTATTACAAATACAATAAGAAGTAATATATAGTTCCATAAGCACGGGAAAATTCCGAAATTGATAAATGTAAAACTTCAAGAAGAAGGAATTGATCAACGCACTACGAGTACTTACAGCTATTGGATACACAAAAGTATTAAAATCCCAAGCCAAAAGTGAAAATGATTCAAAACCATACTACAAAGCATTTCAAGCAAAACTTGAATTCTCCAAAAATCTTGAAGACTAGCGCTATTCATGAAGCATTTCAAGAGTTAAGGAGCCCAAAGTACCATTTTCCGCCAAAATTTGCAATGGAGTTTTATTTGCTGGACCCTGATTTTCGGATAACGTCACGGACTCCTAACCAGGACAACATCATGTTCACACATGATAATAACAATCAATTGTCAGATGCATATGAGACATAAAAGTGGAATCTATCAAGAATAAATAAATTAAAAAAATATTGCATCTTAATAGAATAAATAATTTGCATTCTATTTTCTAATTAGACCTATATTTTAATATTTTTGCTTAATAGTTTTAATTTTATCAATCATATTATTGTAAATTGTAAACTTTATATCAAGCAGATTTGTATCAACATTTTGTAATTTTTATGCTTATTATAGCTTTGTCTCGAATTTTGTTTATGTAGTTCATTTTAAAGTACCCTAAAACTTTAAATCGAAAATAATTCTAAGGAGATAAATATAGTTTCTGTAGTTTTTATAAAAAAAAAAGAGTACAAGTGAAAAAAGCATTTTTCGAAAATAAATGTCTAAATAATTTATTTCAAATTGTTAAAAAATTTTTTCTGTTTGATAAAAATTATTATACAAAGTTCCATAGTCTAGATCAGGGGTGACCAACACAAATGATCTTGCGGGCCACTTTGGAAATTCATCCTAACTCCGCGGGCCGCATATAAAATTATATATTACCATATTTGATAAGACCCATTGCAGACATTTTTTGGAATGAAAAATTGAAGCACAATGAGTTATTATTATTGTATTTACTGTTCTTTCTTACACGTAAACGTAGATAATATAATAATAATGATATTAAAAGCACCTTGTAAAGAAATATATAACACTAAAAATGAAACATAAAAAATATATAAATACAAATGAAATAAAAAATCTGAAATCATTACAAAAAATTTATTTTACTAGTGCGATATTTGTTTCTCCACTCTTTAACTTAGATGTTCCAAGATACGAGCTTTTCATAAGTTCGCAGAGTATAAATTAATTATTCTGAACTCGTAAACTCATAAATAAAACAGGCAACATCTGTCATATATTCACAAGAATATTATTTTAAAATCAAAGTTAATTTTTCTTCATAATTTCAATAGTTAATTTTTAAATATATGGATGCATACATAATGTATTTTTTTAATACATTGGTTTTCACTACTTTGGCCATTATAAAATAAATATATGTTGTAAAAGTATGATAAATCTCACAGGCTGGAAAAATGCTTAAGGCGGGCTGTGGGTTGGCCACCTCTGGCCTAGATTAATAGGATTTTAAGATGTATGTCACATAAAAAAAAAAAAACAAAGATGGAATGATTAAAAATACAGCCCTCTTTAAGTTAAGGAGTACGAAAAATCATTATTTTGTGTAGACAGTGATAGTGTGTGTGGTCCAGCAATGACTACATGTCTCGGCAATGGATGAAATATACTTTGAATATGTGCTTGGGGTTTATCAGTCCATGTTGTCGAATTTGAACTGGCGAACCCGCAGATGGTATATGATGCTATGAAAATGTTTTACCTGCTATTAGTGGCCTATATTGGAATTTGTATGCTTTAGCTCGCGCATCCCAGCGTCACATGGTAGCCTTATAAAAAATGATCGGAACTGATTCACAGTTGCGCTGTCGCCTTGGAGACGCTGTTACCGTGGAGACGAGCTGTTGCATTCCAAAAATGAGCTTTTTCTTCCAGTTTAATTGAGCTTTTACCTTTGAGATGTTGCCATCAATTTTTTGTTTTATAAGTTACCATCAACCCTGTATATGTTTGTAAATGTTGTTTGTAAATAAATGAAGATTCAATAAAAACTGAATGTATTGATCAATACTTTTCGGACCACTAGAAAGCTGCGGCTAACAAGAAAAATAGAACCACCGAACGAAAAACAAGATAGTCGTAGTGACAACCTATACTAAAAGAAATAGTTAAATTTTAGAAATAAATTTCAGATTTAAATTTAAATTTAGAAGAATTATTAATTATTTAAATTTAGATTTTAAATTTAGAAGAATTAGCGTTCTCAACTCTTTTAAATATAACTTTAACTATACTAGACTATATAATATTTTGATATTTTCTCCGCGATATCTCTGTTATTAGTATTTGGATCAAATCTTGATTAGATGGATTACCTTTTGCGTATCGTATGCTGGAAAATAATGTGAGGTTCTTCTTCTGGTAAGAGCTTTCTTCCAGTTCCCCACATTGTCACATTCCGGAAACCGGCCAGCCACTCCACTGATCACGATGTCTTCCGGGTCGAGTCCTCCCGTACAATATTCCTCACTTTGCATTTTGAACTGAAAATAAGCCACAATATTTACATTAATTTAATGCCAGAGTCTTACCGTCTGAGAGAGGGCGAATTGACACCTTTTTGTCAGATCTTGGCAATCACAACTTTCATAAACGAGTAGGTTTGGTAGAGATTGTGACAGTGCATGTGAGTATATCGCAGAAACCAATAATACCAGGTGGAAACTTTTACGTGCTATATCTTATATGGATTTACAATTAACGATTATACTACATGCGATTACAATTCACGATTAAACTACGATTACAATTCACAATTACACTAAGATGACAATTCACGATTACACTAAGATGACAATTCATGATTTACAACGATTACTTCCACCTCTATCCAGTCATAGAATGTTCATAATATATTCAAGGACACTATATTCATTTTTTTTACATAAGGTAAAAATATTATAGAATTATGAGTTTTACAACTTTTAAAAATATATCTTTAGAGCATGAATGTGGTAAAAAAAGTCATATATTTCAAAAATCAAATACCCAAAAAGTAGAAAGCTTTCTTTAGAGACTGCACAGACTTACTACTGAGAATTACAACTTATGGTTTAATGAATGAATCTAATATTAATCTGTAACAGCGCAAAAGTAATAGTAAAATGCTTAAGTAGTCGTAAAATGTCTGGAATTTTCTGATGAAACTTATAGTCGAAAGCTGTTTACATTTTTCTGATGTGACTAATTCAATTTTTCTAAATGGAAAATATTGGTTAATTATCATAACGCAACTAGAAAAATTTAATGTTTGGTAGATTGGCAGATATAGTTTTAAGGTCTATATTAGCTGTGTTTTGATCCGATAAAAATGTGTTTAAAGAAATTTAAGTAGAATTAAATACATATTATGACCAAAATATATACTGTTTTATAACTAAAATTTGGACCTGAAAGGCCGAGTGACTAGCGCTCGGTACCACAGGTTCGGTTTCGAGTCCCGGCGGTGCCATGGATGTTTGTATTGGTTCGAATCCCCTTTAAACCGTAGGTCCCGGTCTAATATGATCGTAGAGCGTTGCGGGGGCATTGTTACTCCGCGTCCGTGGCACGCGCCCCCTGGGTAATGCAAAGTGAGTAACGTCTGTGCAGCGCTTGCCTTAAGGCATTCATCAAACATATGAGGAATGAGTACGCAATGTCATTTAATCATTTTAAAGGTTTTTGATATCGATACATCGTAGTCTAACTAAGAAATATTCACGAAAATATTAGTCAGAATTTATTATTGAAAACCATAACATTTCTTTTAAAAATTTGAAACCAATTTAAATTTAAAAAGTTTATTAATAGTAAAGATTAAAGACCTGCCAACACACCTATAAAATTCCAAGACGTAATCAACACATCAGTATATACTACTACTACTACTACACCACATCACTGTGCTACTATACAGTTTGGTAATGATGTGAATGAAATTGAATGGACACACGATAGAGGAAGTATACTTTCACAAAATTCATTTTGGATGTATAGAAGTTAAACAATGAAGAAATGTTTTCAAAAACAGTAGAAAAAAAAAATAAATAAAATTTAAAAGCTGAAATTATAAAATGCGAGAATACATAAAAATATAAAAATACATAAGGTAAATTATTAGAAAATTTAAACGTAATGCAATATAATAAACACTACATTGGATAATATATAAATCAGAGAGCTGAAAGAATATTCATCAAAGCAATTATTATACAAATTAGAAGAGAAATGATAGCTACTAAATAATTGGATAGTAGAAGAGGATGCTGCAAAATTATGAACATTGGAAATATAAAAGGCAGGAAGATATTACAAAAAAAGAAGCGATAGTAAGCAAAAAATACATAACTAAATAATTGGTTTTCATATAGAAATATTATGGAATGGGAAATTAAAAATTGACATGCGCATAAAATAAAGTAACAAGTTGTATCAAAATTAATTTACCCTAGATATACGCAAATAATGTATACATTTAAATTATTTTATAAAATCAAATTATCTTAAATATATACACAAGCATAAAGTTCCTTTATAAAGCAAATTATCTTAAAATGCAAGGCAAATTACCTTAAGTATACAGACATAATATATACACACGTAGATTATTTTAAAAATTAAAATTACTTTAAATATACACGCAAAATATGTATACACAAAATATAAATTATTATAAAAGGCATTTAAATTGTCGCTAAAATTATTGTAAAGGCAAAATTATCTCAGTATACACACAAGATAAATACACATAAATTGAAATTATTAGAGAGTTTTTGCATACAGTATTTTGGACGTCCGTCAGGTTTTTTCTCCCTAGCACGCATACTCATAAGAAACATTATTACAGAAGAAAAAGCTAACGGATGTCCGAAATACGGTATGCAAAAAACTCTCTATTAAGTTAAATTACCCTGTTTATATATACATTCACACAGGGAATAAATGAAAAAGATCGGTTACATTGGACAAAGGGACGATTTGACACATAGTCTAGAATAATTAAAGTTTGATTTTCAAAATTAAAATGTAACATAATTCGAATTTTGTGTCGAGACCTTTCGCATTTTAAAATGTTAATTTTCCATTGATTAATATTGACTTCAGAAGGTTTTTTCAAATGCCAGGATAAAGTAAGTGGGCAGGAGGTAGAATATAGAAGAGGATTATCTACATCTCCACTAGAACAAAAGCTTATGTCCCTCAGATGGAATAGTTGCAGGTAAGAAGGAAATGGACCATGGCCTGTAAAAAACATGGTTTCTTTTCTTGTCCATCTAGCAGAATATGTTGACACTTTTTAAATATTTTTAAAAAAAAAAAGGTTGACCTTTTAATGCTTCATCCCCCTATTTTTCCCGTTTTGAAAGGAAGAGATTATTTAATAAGCCTTTCATTCTGAAAGAGGATTTTTATTTGAATTGCCTGGCCTTTAGATATACCTTGCTTGGCAAGCTCATCAGTGGTTTCATTGCCAAGATGTTCGATTTGCACTTTGATCCATCCTAATTTTATCCGTTTATTGGAGTGGAACATCAATATATAAAGAAAATATTATTGTAAATATTTTTCCCGTTCGGACGCATTCACATTATTAAGCATTTGCTTTGGCAATTCGCAAAACGTTTTGACCACTAACATCACTTTAAATAAACAACGGTCGCGTATATGCTCTCTCTTCTAATGAATTTATTGCATTCATCACAATTGCTTTCATTTACATGCAGTTCTTAATTGAGTTAGAAAATGCATTATAATGATGAATCATTTTAAATAAACTACGGTCAAACTATATGATCTCTCTTCCGATGTATGTAAATTGCATTTATAAACTGTATGTAAATCGCATTTATCTCAATTTACATACAGTTCTTAATTGGATTAGAAAATTTGTAACTATGCATCACTTTAAATAAGCATGATCACGCATATACTCTCTCTCCCAATGGATTTATTGCATTCATCTCAATTGCATTCATTTACAGGCAGCTCTTAATTGAATTAGAAAATGTATTGTAACGATACATGAAATCGACAAAAAAGTATTTTTGGAAAAGTAATTATACGCATACATATTACAGCTCTAAAAGACTTTCAGATAGAAAAAGTGAGTGAAATGGCTTGAAATTTTTAAGAAAGCCTTTTAATTTACATAATTAAATAGCCCCAAAACATCTACCAGATAAAGGCGAAAAAAATAGAAAATTATTCGAGCTCCGTTGCAGTTTTTTTTTTATATTGACATTAAGGTTTACTCGATTATCTAAGATAAATCAAATGAAAAAAAGAGAAAAGAATTCAAAAAAACTTTTGAATATATTTACTCTTCATGTACCATTTTTTTAAAACGAGGTAAATTGTAAAATCTAGATAAAATCGAGGTAAAATCTCAAAGAGCATTAATTACACAAAGATTTAAGAAACATTTGAATTACCTGATTTGTATTGGGAGGCTAGAGACCCAGACGTGATAATAACAGCAATCGCAAACAAAAATGGTTCGGTCGCTTTTTAAAAAAAAAAAAAAAAGTAACGAAAAAGTAAGTTTTATAGTAATCATCAATTCTTTATTATGAATGAAAAGTATACAAGCCAATAGTTTGCGATTTCCTAACTGAATAATTTGGGAACGCCTTCAAGTTTAGAAAATGTCTTTTGTCTTTCTTATTAGTAGAGTGATAGTTGCAAAACAAGGAAGTAAAATGTGAATTATTTCTTGGAATGAATTTTTGTGGCAAAACATTGACTGATCTTTAACTTTGAGGGTTAATTAAATTGAGCTTTATGCTAATAACAATAATATATTTTTCAACCAAATAATAAATAATATTTATGCTCTTTCATAACATTTTTTCTAGAACTTGAAATTCCTTTTATATTGCCATTAATTTTTTTCTAAATTGAGGAAATAACTTTTAATTTCGGATATTATGAAAAATAAAATCAAAACAATAATTATGTATTCAATGTATGTAGATAACTACTGTACCCAAAAAGTACGACAATTTTTTTTTTTTTTTTCAAAAACTATTTATTTATTCATTAAAATTTATTTCATTGCCTACAATGTAATCCCTCCGGACACAAAGCATTTATGCCACCTTTTTTCCAATCCTCAATGAATACTAAAAAGTTATCGGCAAGGATGGCCTTCAAAGCGCGCGGCAATTCACTATGCTTTAGCAGGGTATAACGGAATGGGCTTCACCCCTAGGGTGACCCTACTACGAGCTAGGCTACTGAAATACTTCGTCCATTCCACTCAGGAACACAACCTTGCTACCAAAATGTCTACCAAGTGAGATAAGAAACAACAACAACCATTATAAAGCGTTTGTTTGTGATTAAATCTGAAAGATTAATTTAAGCAGGATTAAATCACATGAAAAATTTTAATGTAATTGTAACTCATATTAATAATACTCCTTAAAATACTTGTGATAACAGAAATAGTTTGCTTAACCAAAATACTCATTTTTTAAATAATTGTTATTGTTCAGGTTCCACAATCAGAATGTAACTAGGTGTGGTTGGATTGAGATATTTGAGGCATATGTTGGAGAGCTCACAACTTTATTTACACATGCACAAACACCATACACATACAATTAGAAGCATACAATATTGAACACATTTAAAGACAGATAAGTATAAATTCGTGGAAGGACTTCACTTCTAAGCCGAAAACCTGAGGTACAACTACGCGCAGGGCGCACTAAATAAAATTCCTCTTGGGATGAGTGTACAAAATGTTTTTCAACAGAAGTGAGCGATTGCGCTGTACTTTCTCTCGGGTGACAGTCTGTAGTCCAACTGAGCATTTCTCCTGAACGCCTCAGAGAGGGGCCGCTATTTCCAGTGTGCACGAAGAAGCACGGTTACATAATTCGTTTTTTTTAATTCGTCCCGTTATTTAAAAAGAAATTCTTTCACTAAATTAGCTAATGTTAAGTCTGATTTCACCAGGAATGAAAATATTTCATTTAATTTTCTGCCATATAAAAGAGTACGAACACATGATTTGAGTTTTGAGTTATATTTTTCATAGCAGTGAAATCAAGAATCAGAATATCAGTCAATCTGAATCCTACTTTTAAAATGAAAAATCTTCTAATCAGTCAGAAGAAGAATTATTTTTAGTGAGTAATTTTTTTGTGAGTGGCTTAAAGCTATGTAAACAAATTACTACGACCTTCAAAATATTTCTTGAAATTCTTTAAAAGTGTTATTTTACTTCTGCAGCAATAGCAGTCTAAAAATAATTTTTTTTATTTTCATGTAGAGGGAAGCATAATAAGTTTTCCGGTATAGACATCATTTTCAATAACAATCATTTAAAAGCAATTATACTATCATCGGAAAAATAAATCTAATTGTAATATCATCGAAACACCATTAAGTTCACATTTACTGGATACCCACCCATGATTGTATATCCCATAAAGACATTGTATCAAAATTGACAGACAGACAGTTATTAGTATCAGTTATCACACAGTTTAGTCTAATTAGAAAAGTAATAATTCAATATTTGTCAACTCATCGCAGAACTCTCCCCTTTCTTCTAGGAAAACCTTCATTGAAAATAAAATCCATCAAAAGAAGGGGGGATCAGCTTTTTTACTTCTCATTGAGCAGATATCTCCAATCACGATGCAACAACTCATGGTGTAGTCCATATTCTATCTGTAATAGTTTCCACATGTGAAGGTCGTACAGACAATCGCTAATTTCATAAATTTCATTATACATAACACTGAATATTTGCTATAAGATTTGAATGGCAGATTGTTCTCATTAGTACACAACATTACTCCAAATTTGGCATGCAGTTTATAACAAAAATTTAGCATTATTAGAAAGTTTAGTATTATTTGCTTTAATAATAGTAAACTTTTGTTATAAATTTGGATTGATTTCGATCAATTATCATTTTTCAAATTAGATTAAACTTTCTTTTATGAAAATATTTTGATACAATGTCTTTCATGGGATGTACAATTATAGGAGGGTATAGAGCAAAAGTGAACTTCATGGTGTTATTGTAATTAGATTCTTGCATGAAAGTCATTGCGAATTTCAAAAGATACTCCAGAATTTAAGAGTATTTTTGTCAATTGACAACTATATATCCTAAATTTATCTACACTCTGCATTCAGGATGAGTCATTACTAAAACATTCTTGTCTTAAGCATTATTGCTGCATTCATGATCTTTACTGAATTCTTCGAAATATTCAAGGTATCCAAAAAACATTTTTATTGGCAGGGACCAAATCGTCAAAAATAGAAAATTACCCAAATTGCACTGTCAAATCAGCATGATCTAAACAAATCGTTACTGAAGAGAAATCATCAATACTGAAATTGTTATATTTGAATATGAACAGTTGTGAAATTAATTTCACTTTTAGTGAAATTTTATAAAAAAAAAAAATAAAATCATTGCATCTTTTGTTTTCAAATATTATTGATAAAATTCAATACTAATGTCTGTTGAGAATACAATTTTATTAAAATGGAAAAATCGCTATCACATAACTAATATACTACTGGTTTCTGGCCACGAATTGATGTCCTAAATTTATCTACACTCTACATTAATGACGAGTCATTACTAATTCAACATTCTTGTCTTAAGCATTCTTGCAACATTCATGATCTTCACTGATTTCTTCGAAATATCCAAGGCATCCAAGAAACATAAACTAAATCGCCAAAATAGAAAATTATTTCAAAGAATAGAAATAGAAAAATATTTCAGTCATTCTGCTCTATTTATTTTAAACCACATGCAAACATTAATATCACATAAATTTACAAAATTATCAAATTCTGAACATGTTCTTGCCCCTAGGCTCAAAACCCTATGAGCCAGCCTCAAAAATTATGCCGTGTTCTTGTTTTCTCAATGTTCTATAATGCCTTTGAAAGTCTCATTTTGCAATCTCATCAGAAACTGGGCTTCAGGTTCGAATCTATGGGTGGAATAGATTTTATTGGTGGTTTTCGAATCCATGTTAAACTGTAGGTTCCGGTCTAATTAGCCCAAAGAGTGCACGAAATGACAGTAGAGCGACAACCCAAACCATCGGAAACTGAGAAATTTTTCTTTTTTTTTTTAGTAAATCATATTTAATTTTATTAGTTAGTAAATTTTATAAATAATTTTCTTTTACATTGTTTGTTTCAATTGTTTTTTTGTGTGTATGTATAAATGATTTTTTTAAAATACGTAGTACTAAACGTAATATTACAGTAATATAATAGACTTTGTGAATTTTTAATATTGATTTTTATTCTATAACCATCACTCAAATATTTCCTATTTTTAAAAAGAAAAATTTCTTTATATTTTTTAAGCACGTTTAAAGTGACAAAATTATTTTTGTTAAACTTGACATTAAAAAAAATTATGAAACAGAATATTGCACATGCAAATTAAAAAAAAAAAACTTTCTGAAAAATAATTTTTCCAAAAAATTTTATGTATTAGCATAACAAATTTATATTAAATTGATTTCATATATTCGCTTTATAAAAATATGTTAAAATTTTTAAATTAAAGTGTAAAAAAATTTTTATCGTTTAATAGCAAATACTTAACTGCATGCTGCCATCTATTGAGATGTATTAGAACTAATATTTTAAAATCAATGAATTGTAAACCAAAACATGTTAAATTTGAAAAAAAAAGCATAATTATAAAATAAATAAAAATTTAACAAATTTTTTTATTTATTTGTGATTTAGTTATTATTAGTTTATTTTCATTCTTAAAGGTTTTAATATTTTTTACAGTTATGTTAAGTTTTCATTTAAACTAAGGGTAACCAACCCACGGCCCGCCTTGCATATTTTTCCGGCCTGTGAGATTCATCACATTTTTACAAACATATTTATTTTATAATGGCCATTGTATTTAAAAATACATTATGTGTACATCCATATATTCAAAAACTAACTGTGGAATTATGAGAAAAATTAATTTTGATTTTAAAATAATATTCTTGCGAATATATGCCAGATGTTGCCTGTTTTATTTATGAGTTTACAGTTAAGAGTTCGCAGAATCATTAAATTATATTCTGCGAACTCTTAATGAGCGTGCATCGTGGAACATCTAATGTAACAGGTTCTATGTTCCATTTCAAACATAACAGACGCAAACACCAATTACAATGTGCAAATACCCAAATTGAGATCGATTTGCAAGATATAAGTGAAAAAAGTAGAAACAAATATCACACTAGCAAATTAAATATTTTTAATGATTTAATTTTTATTTCGTTTATATTAAAATATTTTTTATGTTTCATTTTTAGTTTTATGTATTTCTTTACAATGTGCATTTAGTGATATTATTATTATATCATCTATGTTCCCATGTAAGAATAATAGTAAACACAATAGCTATAACTCATTATGCTTCAATTTTTCACTCCAAAAAAATGTCTATAGTAGGTCTAAATCCAATATGGGGATATGTAATTAAATATGAGGCCTGCAGAGTTATGATGCATTTCTGAAGTGCCTTTCTGATGCATGCATGCATTTCTAAAGATCATTTGGGGTAGCCACCCCCTGACTTATCTTTAATATTTTGAACCGGTTCTCGTTCGATCACCGAAGTCAAGCATCATTGGGCGCGGTCAGTACTTGGAAGGGTGACCACCCGGGAACATCGAGTGCCGTTGGCATTCAAAAATTTTGGGTCTGAATGGCCGAGTGTCTAGCGCTCTGGCGCTCGGTGCCACAGGTTTCAGGTTCGAGTCCGGCGGTGCCATGGATGTTTGTAGTGGTTCGGAATCACCTTTAAGCCGTAGGTCCCGGTCTCCTATGACTGTAAAAGAGCGTCACGGAGCCAAAGTCAGACTTCTACCTACGGGTGCTCCATCACAACAGAAGCTCCTTCCTTCCCCTTCAATCATGAGTACGCATGGGCTCATGGGCTTGGCCTTAGATGTCTGCCAAGTGGGATAAGAAACAACAGCAACATGTTTTGGTATATGGTACCACTTTTTATACCACGAACAGCCACCGATGGGCTACGAAAAGGAGATTCACATTCACATTCAGACATATATTCTGAGATGACCTCATGAGCTAGCTCATATATTTTCTATTTGGGACAGAAAATTCTTCAAGGGTGACCATCTATACGACAAAGCGTGCTCAAAATGTTATTATCTTCATCGAGTTTTCTCGTTTTTGAAAACAATCTCTTGCATCGGCTTCGTACCCTCTTCTGCACATTATGGCTCAATCCAGAGTCAGACAAGTTCAAAAGTAATGCTTCTAATATTTTCTAAAAATTAATCAAAAATACGATAGAAAAATTATGTTCTCATATTATAAAAAAATCATAGAAAAGATTCTGCGCTATGAAAGGAATTACGAAAAAAAAATTTCAAATTTTACTGTAAGAACAAAGCATGAAATTAAATAATAGTAAAGAAATTGTTAAACAATCGAATATTAAAAAAAAATATTGTAAGTTACCATACATTTTCTCTATTTTTTTTTAATTCCTATTTCTAATTTCACTTTTCCTTTAAATATATTTTCTTCTAATTTCTTCTTCACCTATCATTATTGGCTTTAAAAAATAACTATGCATTAGTACAGGGGTTTCCAAACTTTCCAGCCTTAGGGCCATACTGTTTACTCAATAAGTACCAAGGGCCATAACCGTTTTAATTTTTCTGCCATTATCTAAAATTTCTAGACTAGTCACCGAGTACGCTCTCTGAGCGAGCATACGCTTGCTAACTACAAACTATTGTCAGTGAAAAATTACAATTACATAAATCTCATTAGTATTTTTTTTGCAAGTTGATACATCGCGGTTTCATTCGCGTTAGTTTAGCTTTTCCGTTCCTGAGGGATTTTCACGATAAAAATCATATGTTTGATTCAGGATATACATACATATGCGATACTCTTTACCCCAACATAACTACCTAGGGTAACCGCGGGATGTCCCCTAGTTTATAATGTTAGTGGGATTCCTTTCAATTATTTGTTAGTTGTTATGCTTAAGTTAAGTTTTTTCTGCTTATTATGCTTGTCATTAAGCTTTTTACCCAGCAAGTCAATAAAAGCGAGTTATTATCATTTTGTGTTTTTTATCCAACTTATTACAGCAACAATAAACTATTCGCTGTCGAGGGCCGGATTGATGACACTGGCGGGCCGGATTTGGCCCGCGGGCCGTTTGAGAGCCCTGCATTAGTTGAATGATAATCAATGTTTATGTAACACTTTATTCTCTTTTTATCAGTTGCATTCTGTTTTAGTATAATGATGGCAGGAAGACTTCCTTTAGAAATAAGAAAATCGATTTTCAATGTAATATCCACTTAAACTGCCGTCAGACAAGAAACAGGAAATACTTAATTTAGCAAAAAAAACTTAACTAAACAATAATAATAATAATAAAAAAAAAAATAAAATAACGTTGCACCTAATTGTAATTACTCGAGTGGTACTAAAATAGATATGTAGGGTATATATGAATAAAAAAATAGTATTTCAAATGAATTGATTATATTATTCAGGAGATATAACTATTATAAAGTCTCGACCTATACTAGACGTATAACAGCTTCAAGAAGAGGGTCGCTTTCAGTATCATGGGAACACTTTAATTTTTATTTACAAGCACTATATATATACAAATACAGAACTCTGCATAATTAAGAGATGCACAAAGAAATTAAAATTAAAAATATAAATTTTATCCCAAGTGCAATTCAATTTTTCTCAATTTTCAGAGTTCTCAAGTCTACGTCGAATGTAATTGCCTGGTCAGCGGCAGACCTTAATTATTACACGACGTGATACACGAAATCACAACGGGTTCACTTTGAAAACAGGCGGAAACTCTACAACTATTGTAATAAACTACAATTCGCATTTTTTATAAAATAGCTGTAAAGACATTTTGCGCATCGTTGTTTTCATTTTTTATGTTTTTTTACATACAGATATTTTTTAACAATTTTATTTTATTGACATGAATTGAATGTCATGATTAGATGATTAAGTCCATAGTAACTTTCTCTTACTCAGTCGAAAACAAATACGCAATGGCATTGCTTTAACGCCAATAATTTGATTCACCTATTATTGAAATATTTTATAAGTTAGTGGAGAAAATTTGACTTTTATAATATTTAACTTGCTTAACTAATATTTTACGTGCTTCCTCCTTTCTTCCTACAACATGATAAGAGTTCTTCCTTTGGCATTCAAGAGAAATGGTTAGTAGGCATCGAGACTCTCACTAGAGAGGAAGTACAGCCCAACCAATCACATCCGCTGAGAACCATTTAGTTGGACTACTGTCTCTCGCCCCCAGAGAAAGTATATTAAGTACAACACTACTTATTAGTTGGCTACAGACTCTCACCCGGACAGAAAATATATTTCGCGCATCCTGCGCGTAGCCGAGTTCAGTCCTTCTCCGATTCTACATTTATATGTCTTTTGAATGTGTTAAATAATGCATGTGTGTGCTGTTTGTGCTTGTGTAAAATAAAGATGAGTGTTCTCCAACCTGTGCTTCAAATATC